>PVIY010062332.1:0-10911 GCA_004026745.1 Myrmecophaga tridactyla | reverse complement strand
TTAGATATGACATATAAAATCCAAAAGGCAAAATGGTAGAAGAAACTACTGCCCTTGCAGTAACAACACTAAATTGCTAATGGATTAAACTCCCCAATCAAAAGGCATAGACTGGCAGAATGGATTAAAAAACAGGACCCATCTATATGCTGTCTACAAGAGATGCATTTTTAGACCCAAGGATAAACACAGATTGAAAGTGAAAGGTTGGCAAAAGATATTTCTTGCAAACAACAATCAGAAAAGAGCAGGAGTAGCTATACTAATATCCAGCAAATTAGACTTTAAATGTAAAACAGTTAAAAGATACAAATAAGTACACAATGTATTAATAAAAGGAACAATTCATAAGAAGACATAACAATCATAAATATTTATGCACTGAGCCAGAATACTCCAAAATACATGAGGCAAACACTGAAAAGAGAAATAGACAAATCTGCTATAATAGTTGGAGACTTCAATTCCCTACTCTCATCAGTGGACAGACCATGTAGGCAGAGGATCAATAAAGAAACAGAGAAGTTGAATAATACAACATATGAGCTAGACTTAACAGATATTTATAGAACATTACACCCCCCAACAGCAGGATATACCTTTTTCTCAAGTGCTCATGGATCATTCTCAAGGATAGACCATATGCTGGGTCACAAAGCAAGTCTCAATAAATTTAAAAAGATTGAAATCATACAAAACACTTTCTCAGATCATAAGGAATGAAGTTGGAGATCAATAATAGGCAGAGTGCCAGGAAATTCATAAATATAGGAGGCTCAATAACGTACTATTAAACAACCAGCGGGTCAAGGAAGAAATTACAAGAGAAATCAGTAAATATCTCGAGGCAAATGAAAATGAAAACACAACATATCAAAATTTATGGAACGCAGCAAAGGCAGTGCTGAGAGGGAAATTTAGGGCCCTAAATGCCTATATCCAAAAAAAAAAAAAAAAAGAGCAAAAATTGAGGAATTAACTGTCTACTTGGAAGAACTAGAGAAAGAACAGCAAACTAATCCCAAAGCAAGTAAAAGGAAAGAAAGAATGAAGATTAGAGCAGAAATAAATGAAATTGAGAACATGAAAACAATTGAGAAAATCAACAAAACCAGAAGTTGGTTCTTTGAGAAAATCAATAAGATTGAGGGACCTTTAGCAAGACTGACAAAAAGAAGGAGAGGATGCAAATAAATAAACTCAGAAATGGAAGAGGAGACATAACCACTGACCACACAGAAATAAAGGAAGTAATGAGAGGATACTATGAAAAACTTTATGCTAACAAACTCGACAATGTAGATGAAATGGACAACTTCCTAGAAAGGCATGAAGAACCAACATTGATTCAAGAAAAAATAGACAGCCTCAATAAACCAATCACAAGTAAAGAAATTGAATCAGTCATTAAGAAGCTCCCCAAAAGAAAAGTCCAGGACCAGATGGCTTCACATGTGAATTCTATCAAACACTCAAGAAAGAATTAATACTAATCCTGCTCAAACTCTTCAAAAAAATTGAAGAGGAGGGAATTCTACCTAAGTCACTCTACGAAGCCAACATCACCCTCAAACCAAAGCCAGACAAAGATACTACAAGAAAAGAAAATTATAGACCACTTTCTCTTATGAATACAGACGCAAAAGTCCTCAACAAAATTCTTGCAAATAGACTCCAGCAGTACATTAAAAGAATTATACACCATGACCAAGGAGGATTCATCCCAGGTATGCAAGGATGATTCAAGGATGATAAGGAAATCAATTAATGTAATACACCATATCAACAAATCAAAGTAAAAAAACCACATGATCATCTCGATTGATGCACAAAAGGCATTTGATAAAATTCAACACCCTTTCCTGTTGAAAACACTTCAAAGGATAGGAATAGAAGGGAACTTCCTCAACATGGTAAAGGGAATATATGAAAAACCCGCAGCTAACATCATCCTCAATGGGGAAAACTGAAAACTTTCCCCCTAAGATCAGGAACAAAACAAGGATGTCCACTATCACCATTGTTATTCAACATTGTGTTGGAAGTTCTAGCCAGAGCAATTAGACAAGAAAAAGAAATACAAGGCATCAAAATTGGAAAGAAAAAAGTAAAACTCTCGCTGATTGCAGATGATATGATAGATGTCGAAAACCCTGAAAAATCCACAGCAAAACTCTTGAGCTAATAAATGAGTACAGCAAAGTGGCAGGTTACAAGATCAACACTCAAAAGCCTGTCGTGTACACTAGTACACTATTCACTAGTAATGAACAATCTGAGGAGGAAATCAAGAAAAAAATTCCATTTGCAATTGCAACCAAAGGAATAAAATATTTAGGAATAAATTTAACTAAAGAGACAAAAGACCTGTACAAAGAAAACTACAAGAAATTGCTAAAAGAAATCACAAAAGACCTAAATATATGGAAGGACATACCATATTCATGCATTGGAAGACTAAATATAGTTAAGATGCCAATTCTGTCTAAATTGATTTACAGATTCAAAACAATACCAGTTAAAATCTCAAAAACTTACTTTTCAGAAATAGAAATACAAATAACCAAATTTATCTGGAAGGATAGGGTGCCCTGGATAGCTAATAGCATCCTGAGAAAGAAAAATGAAGTCAGAGGTCTCACAATAACTGACTTTAAGGTGTACTATGAAGCTGCAGTGGTCAAAACAGCATGGTACTGGCATAAAGATAGATATACTGAGCAATGGAATTGAATAGAGTGTTCAGATATAGACCTTCTCATCTATGAACAATTGCTCTTTGATAAGGCAGTCAAGCCAACTCACCTGGGACAGAACAGTCTCTTCAATAAATGGTGCCTAGAGAACTGGATGTCCACATGCAAAAGAATGAGAGAGTATCCATACCTCACACTCTGTACAAAAATTAACTCAAAATGGATCAAAGGCCTGAACATTAGAACTAAGACCATAAAACTGTTGAAGAAAACATAGGGAAATATCTTATAAATCTTATAATAGGAGGCAGTTTCCTAGACCTTACACTGAAAGCACGAGCATTGAAGACAGAAACAGAGAAATGGGGACTCCTCAAAATTAAACACTTTTATGCATCAAAGAACTTCGTCAAGAAAGCAAAAAGACAGCCTGCACAATGGGAGACAATATTTGGAAACAGTATATCAGATAAAGGTTTAGTATCCAGAATATATAAAGAGATTGTTCAATTCAACAACAAAAAGACAGACAACCCAATTACAAAATGGGCAAAAGATACGAATAGACTTTCTCAGAAGAAGAAATACAAATGGTTAAAACGCATATGAAAAATTGCTCAACTTTACTGGCTATTAGGGAAATGCAAATCAAAACCACAAGGAGATGTCACACACCCAACAGAATGGCCATTACCAATAAAATGACAAGTGCTAGAGAATATGTGGAGAAAGAGGCACACTTATCTATTGTTGGTGGGAATGTCAAATGGTACGATTGCTGTGGAAGGCAGTTTGGTGGTTCCTCAGGAAGCTAAGCATAGAATTGCCATATGACTTGGCAATACCATTGCTAAGTATCTACTCAGAGGACATGAGGGCAAGGACACAAACAGACATCTGCACACCAATGTTTTTAGTGGCATTATTTATAATTGCGAAGAGATGGAAATAGCCAAAATGTCCATCAACAGATGAGTGGCTAAACAAGCTGTGGTATATACATACGCTGGATAATTACACAGCTGTAAGACAGAATAAAGTTATAAAGTATGTAACAACTGGATGGACCTTGAGGACATTATGCTGAGTGAGATTAGCCAGAAACAAAAGGACGAATACTGTATGGTCTCACTGATATAAACTAACATTAATGAATGAACTTGGAGAATTTCAGCTAAGAACAGAGGCCATCAGGAGATAGAAATAGGGTAGATATTGGGTAATTGGAGCTGAAAGGATACAGATTATGCAACAGGACTGACTGTAAAAATTCAGAAATGGATAGCACAATACTAACTGTAATACAATAATGTTAGAACCCTGAATGAAGCTGATTGTGAGAATGATAGAGGGAGGAGGGCTGGGGGCACAAATGAAATCAGAAGGAAAGATATACGATAATGTCTGAGATGGTATAATCTAGGAATGCCTACAGTGTACAATGATAGTGACTAAATGTACAAATTAAAAAATGTTTTTGCATGATGAAGAACAAAGGAATGTCAACATTGCAGGGTGTTGAAAATAGATGGTAATTCATTTTTTAAAACTTCAGCTTATGTGTGAGACTAAAGCAAAAAATGTTTATTTGGTACAAAATTTACATTTTGACTAGTGCATTTCCTAATATGCCTTATCTGGACAGTTTAATTGAACACCATAAGTACATGGAACCTTGAGTAGGGCATGCCATTTTGTAGGTTTTTTCACAGTGATGCCCTGATAAATCCCGGAGTGATTTGAACAGTGAATAAAAAAATATTTGCAAAGTCCCCTTGGAGGAATGGCGAGAAAGGGGGAAAATTCAACTTCCCCAGGTGGAGAATTCCTGATATTCTCACAAGCAGTGGGGACAACCAAAGCAATAGGCCAAGCCCTCAATCTTGGGGTTTGTTCATGTGAAACTTATCCCTGCAAAAGGATAGGCAAGTCTACTTAAAATTAGGCCTAAGAGTCACCCCTAGAGAAACTCTTTTGCTGCTCAGATGTGGCCTCTCTCTCTCAGCCAACATGGCAAGCAAACTCACTGCCCTCCCCATCTCTACATGGGGCATGACTCCCAGGGTTGTAAACCTTCCTGGCAACGTGGGACAGAAATCCTAGCATGAGCTGGGACTCAGCATCAAGGGATTGAGAAAACCTTCTCGACCAAAAGGGGGAAGAGAGGAATGAGACAAAATAAAGTGTCGATAGCTGAGAGATTCAAACAGAGTCGATAGATTATCATGGATGTTATTCTTACACATTATATAGATATCCCCTTTTTAGTTAAGGTATATTGGGGAGGCTAGAGAGAAGTACCTGAAAAAGTAGATCTGTGTTCCAGTAGACATGTTTCTTGAAAATAACTATATAATGATATAGCTTTTGCAATGTGACTGTGTGATTGTGAAAACCTTGTGTCTGATGCTCCTTTTATGTACCTTATGGACAGATGTGTAAAACATATGGATTAAAAATAAACAAATAATAGGGGGAACAAATGTTAAAATAAATGTAGTAGATTGAAATGCTAGTGATCAATGAAAGTGAGTGGTAAGGGGTATAGAAAAAATAGGGGAAACAAAGGCTAAAATATATTGGGTAGATGGAATTACTAGTAGTCAATGAGAGGGAGGGGAAAAGGGTATGGTATGTATGAGGTTTTTTCTTTTTATTTTTATTTCTTTTTCTGAATTGATGTAAATGTTCTAAGAAATGATCATAGTAATGAATGTACAACTATGTGATGACATTGTGAGTTATTGATTATATACCAAGAATGGAATGATCATATGGTAAGAATGTTCACGCTTGTATGTTGTTATGTTTTTAAAAAAAATTTTAAAAAAACAACAGAGACCATCAGAAGATAGAAATATGGTAGATATTGGATAATTGGATCTGAAGGGATACAGACTGTGAAACAGGACTGATTGTAAAAATTCAGAAATGGATAGTACAATACTACCTAACTGTAATACAATGTTAGTACACTGAATGAAGCTGAATGTGAGAATGACAGAGGGAGGAGGACTGGGGGCACAAATGAAATCAGAAGGAAGGATAGACAATAAAGACTGAGATGGTATAATCTAGGAATGCCTACAGTGTACAATGACAGTGACTAAATGTACAAATTAAAAAATGTTTTTGCATGATGAAGAACAAAGGAATGTCAACATTGCAGGGTGTTGAAAATAGATGGTAATTCATATTTTAAAACTATAACTTATATGTGAGACTAAAGCAAAAATGTTTATTTGGTACAAAATTTGTATCTTGATTACTGCATCTCCTTATATAACTTATGTGGACAGTTTAATTGAACACCATAAGTGCACAAAACCTTGAGTAGGGCATGAGATTTTGTAGGTTTGTCCAGAGTGATGCCCTGATAAATCCGAGTAATTTGAACAGTGAATAAAAAAGTATTTGCTAAGTCCCCTTGGGGGAATGGTGAGAAAGGGGGAAAATTCAACTTCCCCAGGTGGAGAATTCCTGATATTCTCACAAGCAGTGGGGACAACAAAAGCAAAAGGCCAAGCCCTCAATCTTGGGGTTTGTTCATATGAAACTTATTTCCACAAAGGATAGGCTAAACCTACTTAAAATTAGGCCTAAGAGTCACCCCCAGAGAACCTCTTTTGTTGCTCAGATGTGGCCTCTCAGCCAACACAGCAAGCAAACTCACTGCCCTCCCCCTCTCTACGTGGGATGTGACTCCCAGGGGTGTAAACCTCCCTGGCAATGTGGGACAGAAATCCTAGAATGAGCTGGGACTCAGCATCAAGGGATTGAGAAAACCCTCTTGACTGAAAAGGGGAAGAGAGAAATGAGACAAAATAAAGAGTCAGTGGCCGAGAGATTTCAAATAGAGTCAAGAGGTTATCCTGGAAGTTATTCTTACGCATTATGTAGATTTCACCTTTTTAGTTAAGGTATATTGGAGAGGCTGGACGGAAGTGCCTGAAAATGTAGGGGTGTGTTCTAGTAGCCATGTTTCTTGAAAATGACTGTACAATGATATAGTTTTTGCAATGTGACTGTGTGATTGTAAAAACCTTGTGTCTGATGCTCCTTTTATCTATGGTATGGACAGATAAGTAAAACATATGGATTAAAAAAATAAGTAATAGGGGGAAGAAATGTTAAAATAAATTGGGTAGAGGGAAATACTAGTGGTCAATTAGAGGGAGGGATCAGGGGTATGGTATGTATGAGTTTTTTCTTTTTATTTCTTTTTCTGGAGTGATATAAATGTTCTGAGAAATGATCATGGTGATGAATATACAACTTTGTGATGATATTGTGAGCCATTGATTGCACACCAGTATGGAATGTTCATACATTAAGAATGTTTGTGTGGTATTTTGATTGGTTTTATTAATAAAAATTTAAAAATAAATAAATTAATCATATTTCAACCTTTTTCTAAATCTGGGTTTCTTGAAACATGATACATTGCTACCTCCATTAAGGTGTGGCATAGATAGATGCATAGGATGTAGAAAAGCAGAGTGCTAAGATAATAGCTATTATTTGAGTGCTTTTAATGTGCCAGGTTCACGTATTATCTGCTATAATCCTCACAACAACTGTAAGGACTAGTTTCAATTACTGTCCCTTTCCAAAGTAAGGGAAATGAGGCCCAAGGTGGTAGAGCTGGGGATTTAAACCCAGGGTGCTACAATGGCTGAACTCATAACTACTATGCAATATTACCTTAGAGACACTACAGAAGAATGTGTCTATTACTGGACAAAGGCAGTGGATTTTTTGCCCAATGCATTCAATGAACAATTCCTGAGACACCAAGGTTTCCAAGAGTGAAAGAGTTTATTGCTAGGTGTAAAGCACCGAATTGCAGTAAAACTGATAGCTTTATAGTATTAAAAGATGGGTAGGCTTTAGAATAATGAGCATATTGGTTCTAGATGATGTAATTAGAGATGATCTAATTAGTGAGCATGTGCAAATTGATTACATGCTTAGTCACAGAACATGTGTATGAAAATGGAGGCCTTAATATGATGATGGGCATGATTTTTAGTATTATAATGAGGTATAGGTGACTTATAGGTTAAGCTACTGCAAATGTCAGGCAGACTCATTTTGGTTAGATCCAGCTTTGGTTTTCAAGATAACTTTGGATTTGGGGTGGTTAGTTCTGGGATGACCCAAGACCCTTCATTAATAAACATTAAGGGATGTCTTCAGTGATCACAAGACTCTAAAGTTGAAAAACTGGATAAATGTACAAGTGAAGGTTAATCACAAGGTTTTACAATCACAAGGGCACAAGATAAAGGCTATACAATCATTATCAGGCAGCTGGATTACAGTTCAGAGATTTTAGGTATTTCCCTCTGACTACTCCAATATACCAGAAAGCAAAAAGGACTATTTATATAACGATTCAGTAATCATAATCACCCACTAAGTCCTAACATCTTGGTTACATGTCTGTGTGAATAAAGATAAGAAAAGGAGGACCAAAGTTTTGGAGAACATTCTTGGAAGAAAAGAATCAGAAGGTGACCCAGATATTACTTTACATGAAGAATGAGACACTGTAGGAAGGAGAAATGTCTCTGTTGTGTTGAAGCAGGTGTCACCAGGGAGAACTATGCCTTGTGGTCCTTGGGAATATGGCTTGGTAAAGGATACCAAGAAGAAGGAGGGACAAACTCTGGTGGTTGTGAGGATGGGTCCCTGGGGTGAGGGAGCACTTTGGTTTAGGTATGCAGCTGGGGCTTTGAGAGTAGGTGCCTTTTTGTACCTTTCTGAGGACCACACTGTCTCGGGAATGAAGACAAAATCAGAACAAGAGAGAAGAGGAGGTAGGGGTAGGTCAGAGACAAGATATACTTGGGTACTCAGATTCTCCTCTCAGCAGGCTGACAAAAGGCCTTTAGCATAAGGTTGTTCTGTTTTGTTTTTAATCACTTTTCAGTGTCTGTTTTCCAGCTGCCTCCTAACTTACTACATTTTCCAGTACCCAGAAGCACATTTTGGGAAGTGAAATGTGGATGGCCCTGAAACAGGAGGCAGCAGCATATGATGAGAATGGAAAACATGGGAGATCTGAATACAGAGTTCTGGTGGTGAGTCTTTAGATCCTGTCTTCCATGGCTGCTTTTCACTTAATGAGGTTCCTGGGGCAGTGGGGGCAGCGGTAGGGGTGATAAGGGTGGGGGAAGTTTCCTTTCAAAGCTGTAGGTTTGACTTCAAATCCCAAAGTGGAATCCTAGCCTTTGTGGGTTGGGTCCAATCCAACAGAACTTGGATTCCTTTTGTCCATCTAAGTAGTGCTGAGGGACCTTTATTCTGATGGGTTTCAGAAATCCGTGTACTTATTCTTTCAAGGAAATCAGCATGGAAACAGGTCTAGGAGGACAGCCCTCTCCAAATGACAATCAGTTTGGACCCCAACTTTTAGGGGAAATGTGTGATCTAGGGAGGTCTAGCTATATGAAAGAAAAGCTTTTATAAAATCATCTTAAGAAATTAACAGTTCTTCCTTTTCTTTTGTTTACCAAGGTAATGCTGAAATTTCTTGTGGTAGCTTGTATGGGTTTAAAATCCAATTGATTTTTCTTGTCAAGTGTCTCAAAATAAGGATGAAGTTTTAATTTGAAGAATGTGCATGCATTGACAAGAAAATTTGCACACATCAACTGAATACTGACAGAAATATCTAAAGTAGATGAGGGCTGCTAGTTTGAGCTCCACCTGGAACCTCCACCTGGCCTCCTTGGGCTTCAGGTAGGCATACCACACTTTTGGGCACCTTGGGCACCTCTACTTGAACTTCTCCAGCAGCTCCATGGGATCCTTCTCCAGGATGGGTAATAGCACTTAGTGAAATTGGGTGGTGCAGACAAGATCTAGGTAGTTGAGTACTTCCTTTGTCAAGCAGAGTGGATAGTCCCTCTAGCCAATCTAGGGCCCTCAAACATTCATCACACTTGCTGCTAATCTTGTGTAGCCAAATGAAGGGGTTAGCAGATGGGAAAACTGAAGAATAATGCAAGGCTAAGGCTGAAAAATAAAGTCCTACTTATACCTATATGGATACCTGTTCTTTGTTTTTTTTTTTTTTTTTTAATTTGCATATGGGCAGGAGGCACCAGGGATTGAACTCCAGACCTCCAGCACGGTAGGTCGGAGCTCTGCCTGCTGAGCCACGGCAGCCACCCTTTTTTTTTTTAATTGATACCTGTTCTTTGAACCAAGGGGGTGCCTGGATCCATATCTCATAAAGTATAGGAAATGCCAGTTTAGGAACAATATTTTATAACAACTCCCTCACCAGGACAAGAAAAACTCAAATGGATCCCTTCCTCTAGAACAGAGCTGAGCAGGGCTCCATACTCCAGTAAGGAATGATGCAGCAGAAACCACACAGAAACCTAAGAAGTGTTGGGAGAGATGGCAAGGAAAAGTGAGGAGGATTTTTGCAAAGACTCCCAGGCTACTGGCACTGGGTTCATTAAATAAATACATCCTTTTTTTCCCCCAATTTATTTTACCCCTGTTACCCCTATTATTTACTTATTTTTATCCATATTTTTTACTCATCTGTCCATACCCTGGATAAAAGAAGCATTAGACACAAGGTTTTCACAATCGCATAGTCACATTGTAAAAACTTTATCATTTTACAATCATCTTCAAGAATCAAGGCTACTGGAACACAATTCAACAGTTTCAGGTAATTCCCTTCAGCCACTCCAGTATACCATAAATTAAAAAGAGATATCTATATGATGTATAAGAATAACCTCTCAACTCTGTTTGAAATCTCTCAGCCACTGAAGCTTTATTTTGTCTCATTTTTCTCTTCCCTCTTTTGGTCAAGAAGTCTTCCTCAATCCCATGATGCCGGGTCCTGGCTCATCCAAGGAGTCCTGTTCCACATCACCAGGGACATTTATACTGCTGGGAGTAATGTCTCATGTAGGGGGAAGGGCAGTGAGTTCATCTGCCAAGTTGGCTTAGAAAGAGACACACATCTGAGCAACAAAAGAAGTTCTCTAGGATGACTCTTAGGCATAATTATAAGTGGGCTTAGCTTCTCCTTTGCAGAAATAAGTTTCATAGGGACGAACTCAATGACCAAGGGCTCAGTCTATTGAATTGGTTGTACCCACTGCTTGCGAGAATATCAGGAATTCTGCAAACAGGGAAGTTGAATATCTCCTCCTTTTTCCCCAAGATACATCTTTTTTTT
>PVIY010062331.1:0-10904 GCA_004026745.1 Myrmecophaga tridactyla | reverse complement strand
CACTCAAATGGGTGGAGACATGTCATCCCCTAATCCAGTTTAACAACCATTCTTAACTAAATCACATCAACCAGGGAGATGATCTCATTAGTTTCAAACATACAGCATTGAGTAGAGATTATTCTACCTTTATGAAATGGGATTTATATTAAAACATGGCTTTTCTTAGGGGGCATACTTCCTTTCAAACCAGCACACCATGTGTCTGGCACTCACTCTTCTACCACTTTTAAAGATATGAACTTACTTAATCCTCAAAACAACCCTATGAGGTAGGAAATACTAACCCCGTTTTAAAAATTAGTAAAGTCAGGTATAAAGACATAAAGTACATTGACCAAAGTCTTATAGCAAAGAAGTAGTAGAGCCAGAATTCAAATCCAGGAAGTTTGGTTCCAGATTTCATGTTCTTAACTACTCTTCAGCATTAGAAAGGAGGAAATTTCTTATAAAAGAATCTACAGACTTCTGCTTCCAGTAATGGTAGGCTGGGTAATTCAGATCAATACCCCCCCACCCCGCCCCGCCCCAATAAGGACAAAGAGAAAATACTTTTAAAGACAGATAATTAAAAAGAGGGTAAAGAAATGACAGGCCATAGTCCAAAGAAAACAGAAACCCAGAAAAGTAAGCCACAACCGGGGTTTGATTTATTGTAGGAAAATTTGTCAATTTAGACAAGATGGCTAAAGAGGCTATTCAGTCTTTCTACCAGTTTCATAAGGCTAGAGGGACAAAAGTTGTAGTCCAAGGCCTCTCAAGGATAAGAGACCTGGTAAAACCCTATAAATCGGATTGAAACCCTGAAAGGCTTCATTCTAAGAGTAAGGGTAAACTAGAAATACACTAGTACATTCCTGGACAGCAGGCCAGCTTTCAGTCATCTGTGCGGTCCATCTGAGAGGGGATTAAGATGATCCTGTCCTGCTAGTGCTCACAGGCAAGTAAGAGCAAAGGAAATCTTCTCTGGAGGAAGAAAATATTATCCAAGGCTTCCAAATATTTTTACAATTTTTCAAATAAATATTTGGTGCATAGTCTAACAAAGGTAGATAGAAAAATTAAGCACATCAACAAGATGCAGCAGAAAAACAGGTAACAGAAACAGATTCACAGGAATTTTGGTTACTGGAATTAATAGGAAAAAAACTGTATAATAACTACCTTAAACCATTTTCAAAAATTACCTTTTATCAAGACCTATACTGGAAATTTTGGCAGATAATTAGAAAATATAACTGATACAAATGATGTGCTGGTTTGAATCTGTGATGGACCCAAGAAAAGCCATGTCCTTTAATATTTATTTAATATTGCTGGCTGGGAGCTTCTGGATTGTGACCCACCCAACTGTGGGTGGTAAGTTTTGATTAAATGATTTCCATGGAGGTGTCTCTCCACCCATTCAAGGTGGTGTTACTGGAGTCCTTGCAGAAGTAACCATTTCAGAAAGAGCTACAGAGCCCACGTAACCACAGACTTTTGGGGATGAAGAGGGAAAACGTTGCTGGGGGAGCTTCATGAAACAAGAAGCCAGGAGAGAAAGCTAGCAGATGTCAAGTTCACCATATGCCTTTCCAGTTAAGAGAGAAACCCTGAACTTCATCAGCCTTTCTTGAGTGAAGGTAACTTCTTCTTGGTGCCTTAACTTGGACATTTTTATAGACTTGCTTTAAGTGGGACATTTTCTTGGCCTTAGAACTATAAACCAGCAAACTTAGTAAATTCCCCCTTTTAGAAGTCATTCCATTTCTGGTATAGTACATTCTGGCAGCTAGCAAACCAGAACAAGTGATATGGAAAAGTAAAAAGAAATTTAAGAACTGACAAATATTTGAAAGGAGTGAAATAATATCGAGTATGTTTTCTGATCATGGAGCAATTAAGCTAAAACTCATCAATAAAAAGATAATTCTGTGGCGGGCCACAGTGGCTCAGCAGGCAGAGTTCTCACTTGCCATGCCAGAGACCTGGGTTCAATTCCCACTGCCTGCCCATGCAGAAAAAAAAAAAAAAAGAAAATTGTGGTAACTTCCAGGGAAGATGGCAGAGTAAGGAGCTCTAGGCTTTAGTCCTTCCATCAAAAGAGGTATTAAACTGGAAGAAACAGTGGGAAATAACTGTTCTGGGGCTGGGGTCTAGAGGCCAGAAGAACAAAGCACAGCATCCAGGGAAGAGCAAGAGGAGGAGACTAATAAACTATAGTAAAGCACAGTGAATTGCTCTCTCTGTGTGGTGACTACCAATACCCATCCTTCATTTTCACAGTAGGCCACCCTGGAGTCCAACATTTTGGGGACAGGAAGGGACATAAAAATTCTCTTCCCCAAGAAGAAGGGTGGGCATAGCGGACCACTGAACACAGCTTTTTTTTGCATGGCAGTGGTAGTCATTGTTTCAACATCACATCAGACAGGGACAGAGCTGGTAGAGATTTAAATAAGCAATGCTTCCTCAGGGTTCCAGGGGACAGTTAGGTGAAGGGCTGCATTAGCTGGGCAGGTCAGGGAAGCACAGATGTGGGGAGTCATCAAAGAGGCTTTTTGTGCCCTTCCTGATACTCTCCCCAGGGCACTTTGGAGTCAGGAATTACCCCCTTCATGGGTCCCTGACCCTGTTATGTCTGGGAAATAGTCACTTGGGAAAATCCTCTCCTGGGTTATCCTCTTCCCAGAATTTGCCCTCCAGACAAAAGCAGCTACAATGAAAGGAGTGTAAAAAACTATACAGGCAAAACAAAAACAAACAGAAAATATCAAAATTCTGGGAGAAACAACAGAGGAAAGGAAGCATTCTGCTGGAGGTGAAACAACGACACAAAAAAGCAAAATCTTAAAAATTGTACTGCATATTCAGGGCAAAAATTAGATGAAAAAGAGCTGAAAAAATCTGTTTAAACATAGGCTTTTATAAAGCTATAGAATAAGGCAGACTAAGCAACAAAGAAGAGCCTTAACACAAAACCAATCAACAATAAAACACTAGATGAGAGAGAGAAACTGAACTTCAGATTAAATTCTTCTAGATAATCAAATGCCTAGACATCAGCAAGAAATTACAAGCCATACCAAGAAATGGAAAAATATGGACCAGTTAAGGGAACAAATTAAAACTTCAGAGGAGACACAGAATTTGGAACAATGAATCAAAAATGTTGAAACAAATCTCCAAAATTAATTCCAGGAGATGAAGGAAAACATGCAAAGAGATAAAGGATATTAAGAAGACAATGTGTGAGCATAAAGAAGAATGTAAGTGTATAAAAAGAAACATATGCCTGCCCACGCAAAAAAAAAAAAAGAAGAAGAAAAAAGAAACGTACACAGAACTTATAGGGATAAAAGGTACAATAGAAGAGATTAAAAATACAGTAGAGGCATATAATAGCATATTTCAACAGGCAAGAGAAAGAATCAGCAAACTAGAAGGCAGGACAATTGAAATCTTACAGACAGAAGATCAGACAGAGAAAAGAATGGAAGGACTTAAACAGTGTCTCAAGGAATTGAGTCACAGCACAAAGCAAACAAACTATGTAGCATGGTTGTTCAGAAGAAGAGAAGTACTGCATTTATAGTAATAACACTAAATGTTAATGGCTTATACTCCCAAATCAAAAGGCATACATTGGCAGAATGGATAAAAAAGCATGATCTGGCCACATGCTATTTAGTGTTCACTAAGGTGAATCTAAGTGACTTATCTTAGATTCAAACACACAAATAGGTTAAAAATTAGAGACTAAAAAAGATATTCCATGCAAACAGTAACCAAAAACGAGATAACTATACTAATAGTAGAAAAATTGACTTTAGATGCAAAACTGTTACCAGAGACAAAGAAAGACCTTGTATGTTAATAAAAGGAACAATGCATCAAGAAGAAATAACAATCATAAATATTTATGTGCCTAACCATGGTGCCCCAAAACATATGAGGCAAACACCAGCAAAACTGAAGGGAGAAACAGACAACTCTATAATAGTAGTTGAAGACTTCAAAACACCATCTAGAAAGAGGACCAATAAGGAAACAAGTACCTTGAATAATATGATAAATTAACTAGGCCTAACAAAAATACACAGAACATTGCTCAAAACAGGATAGACCTGCTGTGTTGGGTTACAAAACAAGTTTCAATACATTGAGAAATATTTAAATCATACAAAGCACTTTGACAATAATGGATAAAGCTGGAAATCAACAATAGACAGGGAACTGGAAAACTCACAATTATATGGAAGTTAAACAATACGCTATTAAACAACAGTGTGTCAAAGAAGAAATTACAAGAGGAATCATTAAATGTCCTGAAACATCAAAATGAGAACACAACATGCCAAAATTTATGGGATGCAGTGAAGACAGTGTTGAGAAGGAAATAGTACTGAACATTACATTAAAAAAAGAATAAAATGCTAAAAATCAAAGACCTAATTGCATACCTGGAAGAACTAGAAAAAGAACAGCAAATGAACCTCAAAGCAAGCAAAAGAAAAAATAATGACTACAGCAGAAATAAATGAAATCGATAATAAAAAAACAATAGAGAACATTAACAAAAAGAAAAGTTGGTTCTTTGATAAAATTGTTAAAATTGACAAACCCTTTGTAATACTGACAAAGAAAAAAAGCAAGAAGATGCAAATAAAATTAGAAATGGGGAAGGGATTTTACTACTGACTCCATAGAAATAAAAAGAATCATAAAAGGGTACAATGGACAACGGGATGCCAACAAATTAGATAATCTAGATGAAATGGACAAATCCCTATAGACACATGAACAATCTACAGTGACTCAAGAAGAAATTGACGTCTTCAACAGAACAATTACAACTAAAGAAATTGAGTCAATCATCAAAAACCTTGCAACAAAGAGAAGTCCAGCATCAGATGGATTCACATCTGATGAATTCTATTAACCATTCCAAAAATAATTAATACCAATCCTGTTCAAACTCTTCCAAAAAATTGAACAAGAGGAAACACTATCTAACTTGCTCTATGAGGCCAGTATCATCCTAATACCAAAGCCAAGAGAAAGATATTATAAGAAAAGAAAATTACAGATCAACCTTTCTTATAAATATAGATGCAAAAATCCCCAACAAAATACTTGTAAATAGAATCCAACAGCACATTAAAAGAATTATACACCATGATTAAGTAGCATTTATCCCGGGTCTGCAAGGGTGGTTCAACATACAAAAATCAACTGATGCAATACACCACCTTAAGAAAATGTGGGGGAAAAAACACCTGATCAACTTGATTGATGCAGAGAAAGAATTTTAAAAACACAGCAACCTTTCTTGATAAAAATACTTCAAAAAACAGGAATAGAAGGAAACTCCCTCAGGATGATTACGGCATAAATGGAAAACCCACAGCTAACATCATACTCACTGGGGAAAGATTGAAATCTTTCCCTCTAAGACACGGACCAAGACAAGGATGCCTATGGTCACTCCTGTTACTCAACATTGTGCTGGGAGTTATGGCCAGAGCAGTTAGGCAAGGAAAAGATAGTAAAGGCATCCAAATTGGAAAGAAAGAAGTAAAATTTTCTCTATATGCTGACGACATGATCCTATACATAGAAAATCCCTAAAATTCCACAACAAAGCTACTAGAGATAATAAATGAGTTCAGGAACGTGGCAAGATACAAGATCAGGGTAGGCCATGGTGGCTCAGCAGGCAGAGTTCTCACCTGCCATGCTGGAGACCCGGGTTCGATTTCTGGTGCCTGCCCACGCAAAAAAAAAAAAAAAGATACAAGATCAACATGCAAAAATAAGCATTGTTTTTATAAACTAGTAATGAGCAATCTGAAGAGGATTTACGAAAACATCCCACTAAGAATAAAATATTTAGGAATAAACTTAACCAAGAATGTAAAGGATCTATACACAGAAAACTATAAAATATTGCAAAAGGAAATCAAAGAAGACCTAAATAACTGGAAGGACAATCCGTGTTCATGGATTGAAATGCTTTATGTCATTAAGATCTCAATTCTGCCCAAATTGATCTACATAATCAATGTATGTCAATTAAAATTCTAACAGCCTATTGTGCAAAAATGGAAAAGTCAATTATCAAATTTATTTGGAAGGGTAAGGAGACCTGAATAGCTACAAACACCTTGCAAAAGAAGAATGAAGTTTGAGCACTTACACTTCCTGACATTAAATCATATTACAAAGCTACATTCATCAAAACAGTATGATATTGGCTTAAGGATAGATATACTGTGCAATGGAACAGAATTGAAAGTTCAGAAATAAATGCTGAAATCTATGGCCAATTGATTTTCTTTTAACTTTTTAATTGTATAGTATAACATATATACAAAGCAAAGAAATAAAAATCAATAATAGCAATAGTTTTCAAAGCACTCTTCAACAAGTAGTTACAGGATAGATCCCAGAGTTTGTCATGGGCTACTTTATAATACTCTCACATTCTTCCTTCTAAATGCTCCAGAATATAGGAAGCTAGAAGACTTAAATATTTTTTTAACATCACAATCGACTTTTTCTTCCTTCTTTTTTTGTGAAAAATAACATATTTACAAAAAAGCAATACATTTCAAAGCATAGCACAAAATTAGTTGTAGAAAAGATTTCAGAGTTTGACATGGGTCACAATTCCACAATCTTAGGTTCTAAGATTCTGGAGATTAAAAGAGATATCAATTTAATGATTCAGCATTCAAATTCATTTGTTAAATACTATCTTCTGTGTATAACTCCATCATCAACTTTGATCTTTCCATCCTCTCATTAGGGGTTTTTAGGCTATGGCCATTCTAAATTTTTCATATTGGAAGGGTCTTTCACTAATACAGGGTAGGGAGATGGAACAACTATCTGATGCTCTGGAGAGGCTGGGCCCTCTAGGTTTCAGGACTTTTCTGGACCAGGGACCCATCTGGAGGTTGTAGGTTTCAGGAAAGTTACTCTAGTGCATGGAACCCTTGTGGAATCTTATATATTACTCTAGGTTTTCTTTAGGACTGGCAGGAATGGTCCTGGTTGGGGTTTGGCAGGTTATGATAGGGAGCAAGGTCTAACTGAAGCTTGCATAAGCGCAACCTCCAGAGTGGCCTCCTGAATCTATTTGAATTATCTCTGCCACTGATACTTTATTGGCCAATTGATTTTGACAAGGCTACCAAGTCCACTCAACTGGGTAAGAATAGTCTCTTCAATAAATGATGCTGGGAGAACTGGCTATCCATATGCAAAAGAATGAAAGAGGACCCCTATCTCACACCATATACAAATATTAACTTAAAATGGATCAAAGATCTAAATATGAAAACCAGGACTATAAAATTCCTAAAAGAAAAGGTGTAGGGAAGCATCTTCAAGATCTTGTGGTAAGCACCCAAAGCACAAATAACAAAAGAAAAAAATGGATAAATGATGACTCTCCTCAAAATTAAAAACTTTCATTTGTCATGAAAGTGAAAAGACAACTTACTCAATAGGAGAAAATATTTGGAAACCACATATCCAATAAAGGTTTAATATTCAGAATATAAAGAAATCCTACAACTCAACAATAAAAAGACAACCAACCCAATTTGAAAATGGACAAAAGGCTTAAACAGACATTTTTCCAAAGAGGAAATACAATTGGTTAAAGAACACATGAAAAATGTTCAACATCACTAACTATTTGGAAATGCAAAACAAACCACACAGGGACATAATTTCACACTACAAGTGTTAGACAGGATGTGGATAAATAGGAACACTCATTCACTGCTGGTAGAAATGCAATATGGTACAGCCACTGAGAAAAACAGCTTGGCAGTTCCTCAGAAAGCTAGACACAGAACTATATGACCCAGCAGTCCTGCTACTAGGTATATGCCCAGAAGAATTGAAAGCAAGAACTCAAACAGATATTTGTGCACCAGCATTCGTAGTGGCATTATTCAGAATTAACAAAAGATAAAAGCAACCTAAATGTCCATCAACCAATGAATGGGTAAACAAAAAATGCTGCATATACATAAATAGAATATTACACAGCCTTAAAAAGCAATGAAGTTTGGATACATGTGACAACATGGATGAATACTGAGGACATAAGTGAAAAAAATCAGACACAAATATTGTATGATCTCACTGTTATAAACTAATTATAGTAAGTAAACTCAAAGAGTTAGAATCTAGAATATAATTTACCAGGAGATAGACCAGAATTGGAGAATGGGGAATTGGTGCTTAACTTATACAGAATTTCTATTTAGGTTGATGGTAAAGGTGTTGAAATGGATGGATGTGATAATAGCACATTACTGGAGTATAATCAACAACACTGAATACACAGGTGGACGTGGTTAAAGGGGAAATTTCAGGACGTGTATATTACTAAATAAAAGTTAAAAGCTGGGTGAACCTCAGTGGCTCAGGAGGCAGATTTCGTGCCTGCCATGCCAGAGACCTAGGTTCATTTCCCAGGGCCTGCCCATGCAAAAAAAAAAAGAAGAAAGAAAATTTAACATGTACGTGGCCTCACTTTTTCTAAGCCCAACTCTGCAAGTGAAATTATTGCCCTACCCGCTACCTGGGAAATCCAGGGGTGACAGTCTCCCTGGTGGCATGGGAGATGACTCTAGGGATGAATACAGCCCTGGCACCATGGAATCAACAATGCAACCATGACCAAAATGGGGAAAAGAAGTATAACAAATAAGGTATCAGTGGCTGAGAGAGTTCAAATAGAGTCAAGAGGCTACTCTGGAGGTCACGCTTATGTAAACCTCATTTAAACACTGCTACCTATCATAACCTGCCAAACCCCAACCAGGACCATTCCTGTCAATCCTAAAGAACACATAGGTTAATATATAAGATTCTACAAAGGTTCCATGCACTAGGGTAATTATCCAGAAACCTACAACCTCCAGATGGGTTCCTGGACCAGATAAGACCTGAAACCTAGAGAGGTCAGTCTTTCCAGGACATCAGCTGGTTCCATCTCTCTACCCTTATTATTGACAGCTCTTCCAACATGAAAAGGCTAGGATGGGTATAGCCCAAATATACCTAAAAAGTGGGAGAAACATCAAAGGTGATGGTGGAGTTACAGAGAGAAGGTAGGGTTTACCAAACGAGTATGACTGCTGAATCATAGTCTCCAGTATCTTGGAACAGCTAGAAGTAAAAACCTTAAATTGTGGAATTGTAACCCATACTTAACTCTGAAATCTGTTCTACAACTAATTGCTGTAGTGCGCATTGCAATTTATTGCGTTTTTGTACATATTTTTTTTTCACATACACAAAAAAAAGTGATGATAAAAAATATACATTCCTTATAGCCTCCAATGTTCTGGAGCAGCTAGAAGGAAAAATCTGAGATGATAGTATGGTAGCCTATGACAAACTCTGAGATCTGTCCCATAACTACTTATTGAAGAGTGCTTTGAAAAGTTGCTTTTTTCGTTCTTTGCTTTGTATATATGTTATATCATACAATTTTAAAAGTTAAAAAAATTAAGACATAGGACTGTACAACATAGTAAACCCTATTGTAGACAATTGGCTATACAGTTAATAGTACAAGTACAAGAATGTTTTCATGAATTATAACAAATATGTGATACTGATGCATGGTATTGATAATAAGGTAGTATATGAGAAAAAATATACCTAATGTAAATTATGGGTGATAGATAATAGTACAATTTTAATAATCTTTCATCACTTTTAACAAAGGTAACTACTGTTTTAAAAAACAAAACAGAACAATTATTTCTAAAATGCTATCATCAATTATAATAAATATTCCACACCAATGTAAGATATTGGGTATGGGGGTAGTATATAGGAATCCTGTCTTTTATGCATGATTGTTTTGTAAACCCAAAATTCTCAAATTGAAAAAAAAAAAAAAAGAGCAGCTAGAAGGAAAAATCTGAGATGATGGCATGGTAGTCCATAACTAACTCTAGGATCTGTCCTGTAATTATTTGTTGAAGAGTGCCTTGAAAACTATTGCTTTTTTTCTTTCTTTGCTTTGTATATATGTTATATTATACAAGAAAAAAGTTAAAAGAAAAACAAAAGAATTAGATGGTTTTCCTATGCTCTGCAACAGAATGAGAACTGTCTGTTCCTTATAAATGGAATACATCTCTAAATCAGACTAGAAATCATAGTGAAAATTAGATAAAATTTTGAACTCAATTATATAAAAAAATATTTCTATAAGATGCAGTTAAAACTGTGCTTAGGCAAATTCACAGAGTCAGAAACTAGAATAGGGCTTTCCAAGGGCCAGGGTGGGAATAGGAAATGGGGAGTTAATTCTAAGTTGATATAGAATTTCTGTTTGGGGTGATGAAAAATTTTTGGTAATGTAAGGTGATAACAGAACATTGTAGATGTGATTAACACCACTGAATTATATATGATAAGTGGCTAAAATGGAAATTTTAGGTGGCATATATGTTTTAGAACAAAAATTAAAAAAAAACAATCATAGGAACATAGAACACAAACTGTGAACCCTAAAATAAACTGTGAAATATAATAATACATTATAATAATATTCTCTCATCGACTGTAACAAAGTTACTGTACTAATGAGAAATGTTAAAAATGGGAGGTGTATATGGGAACTCTGTATTTTGTGCAATGTCCTTCTGTAAATCTAAACTTCTCTAATAAAAAAAATGGGACAAAAACTCAGAAATGGTCAGCACAATACTACCTAACTGTAATGTAATTATGTTAAAATACTGAATGACGCTGCATGTGAGAATGATAGAGGGAGGAGGGCTGGGGACATAAATGAAATCAGAATGATTTGATCAGTGGCTGGAAAAATATTTGCAAGCCCCCTTCAGGGAATGGTGAGAACGGGGAGAAATTCAACT
>PVIY010062330.1:0-10947 GCA_004026745.1 Myrmecophaga tridactyla | reverse complement strand
TTTTTTTTTGTAATAATAACATACATACAAAAAGCTTAAATTTCAAAGCAGAGCAAAACAATTAGTTGCAGAACATATGTCAGAGTTTGGCATGAGTTACAATTCCACAATTTTAGGTTTTTATTTCTAGCTGCTCTAAGATACTGGAGACTGAGAGATATCAATTTAATGATTCAGCAATCATTTTTATTTGTTAAACCCTATCTTCTCTGTATAACTCCACCGTCACCTTTGATCTTTCTATCCCTCTCTTTAGGGTATTTGGACTTGGCCATTCTAACTTTTTCACATCAGAAGGGTCAGTCAATAATATGCAGTAGGGAAATTGAACTATCTGATTAAACAACACACTCTTAAACAACCAGTGGATGAAGGAAAAAATTACAAGAGAAATCAGTAAATATTTCCAGGAAAATGAAAATTAAAACACAGCTTATCAAAACTTATGGGATGCAGGAAAGGCGGTGCTGAAAGGGAAAGTTATTGTCCTAAGTGCCTACATTAAAAAAGAAGAAAGAGCAAAATTCAAGGAATTAACTGCTCAACTGGAAAAACTACAGAGAGACAGCAAGGTAACCCCAACACAAACAAAAGGAAAGAATAATGAAGATTAGAGCAAAATCTGTAGGGTAGGCTGCAAGGCTGGCAACTGTGATAATGGGTCTTAACAAACTCTGCAGGAGAGGCTCACTGGCTAAAGAAGCAGTGAAAATTCTCTCTTTCACATTAACAGCCTTCAACAGATTGGATAAAATCCAACTGACTGAATTATCTTTTTCGTGTGGGAGACACAGCCTTAATTGATCATAGATGTAATCAGCCACAGTTGCAATCAAATGATTGATGTTTAATATACCAGCCTTCTGGTTTATCAACCAACCATGAAATATCCTTGCAGTAATGGTCAAGGCAGTGCTTGCCTCACCAGACACCTGGGTACTATCACCTGGCCAAGTTGACACCAGAACCTAACCATCACAGTCCACCCCTTGTCAACCTGCAGCTATATACATCACCTTAAACCATGCTTATTTTCTAAATACAACAAAATAACAGACATATCTTTGCCTAACAATACTCAACTGTTCTGCATACACTGGAAATGCACTGAATCTCTCCAGAATAGGGTGCAAGTCCTTAGGTAACATTCATTCTTAAACTTGATATCCTATAACTCAAACACAATAAGATGAACAATATAATTTATGACATATGATAAGAAAACAAGATATTTGCTTTATGTACAAATACAAGCATACTCAAAACAAGGAGAAAATATTCATATAATCAACAGTCCATGTTTCTGTAACAGGTCATGTGGTTATAGTTCATATTTTTCACTATCTTCTTTCACTACCCATTCCATGTTCCCTTTGTCCTCAGCAAGTACTTCAGCTAGCCATGGTTCTTTGCTTGGTGGGGTGACCCAAACCTTCATTGCTAAAATTTCTGGGTCATTGTTAGTCTTGCCTGGATTGGTTGTTGCAGTTCTACATTGACTCTAATCACAGGGCATGGAAGTACTAAGAGACACCCTAGGAGATCGCCTATATTCCAGGAAAACTCTTCTTTACCTCCATTATTTAGTTACAGTTCTATTTCACTTTGATAGTCAGAATCAATCACTCTAGCCAGCACTGTAATCCACTTCCTTGCCTGTTGATTCAGAGGCATCAGAAGCCCAAAGTGGCCAGGTGCAGTTTTAACTATGTGTCTGTTCCAGTTAAAACAAATCACTGCCCCTTACATGGTGAAAGTGGTCCAGTGTAATGAAATCATTGCTGTATCTCCTGTTGGAACACTACTCCTTTTGGAACAAAGACCTGTAGACCAGCAGAGCTTAAGGTTTCAGGGACAGGATACAAAAAATTTTCTAGTGAATTGCTGGGGGTCATGGTGAGTGGTGACACTCTAATTTCCATGCCTTGATTCCTGGACCCATTAATCCTGGCTATGGAAGAAACAGTACCATAGAGTGAATGCTGATTCAGAGCATACACAGCCTCCTGGAGAACATTGCCCCAACCCTGCAAAGTATTGCCACCCAGTTGGCATTGTAACTGGGTCTTCAAAATGCCATTCCACCATTCAATCAACCCAGCTGCTCTGGGTGATGGGGAGCATGAAACAAACAGAGAATTCCACGAGCATGTGCCCATTACCACACTTCATTTGCTGTAAAGTGAGTTCCTTGATCAGAAGTAATGCTGTGTGGAATACTATGTTGATGGATAAGGCATTCCATAAGTCCACAGATTGTAATTTTAGCAGAAGCATTGTGTGTGGGAAAAACAAACTATATCCAGACTATGTGTCTGTTCCAGTTAAAACAAATCACTGCCCCTTACATGGTGAAAGTGGTCCAGTGTAATCAACCTGCCACCAGGTAGCAGGCTGATCACCTTGGGGAATGGTGCCATATTGGGGACTGAGTGTGGGTCTCTGTTGCAGATTGGGCACTCAGCAGTGGCTGTAGCCAGGTAAGCCTTGGTGAGTGGAGGTCCATATTGCTGCCCCCCCCCCCGCAAAAAAAACCACCAAACAAACATATTGCTGGGCCCATGCATAACCTCTCTCCCTACCACCATGGCCATGTTGTTCATGAGCCCACTGGGCAATGGGAAGAGTGGCTAGGGAAAGAGGATAACTTGTATTCACAGAATGGTTCATCTTATCCACTTGATTATTAAAACCTTTCTCTGCTGCAATCACCTTCTGGTCAGCATTCACACAGGACACAAATATCTTCATGTTTTTTGCTCACTCAGAGTGGTCTATCCACATACCTCTTCTCCAGACCTCTTTGTCACCAATTTTCCAATCATGCTCCTTCCAAGTCCCTGATCATCTAGCCAAACCTTTAGCAAGAGCCCAAGAATCAGTATACAAATGTGTGTCTAGCCAGCTTGCCATTGAAGCAAAATCAAAAACCCAGTACACTGCTTCAAGTTTCATCCACTGGGAGGATTTTCCCCATACCACTTTCTTTCAAGGACATCCCAGAAAGGCTGCAGTGCTGCATCTGTCCATTCTGGGTGGTACCTGCATATTGAGGAGAACCATATGTAAACCAGGCCCAAGTTTTCTCATTCTCAGTGAACTGACTATAAGGAATTCCCCTAGGTTATAGGTTTGAACTGAGAAAGAGAAGATAATATGGCAGGAGTGGAGGCTGTGGGCATTTGGACAACTTCCCTCATGTAACTTGTGACTTCAGGACCTGCTTAAGACTTATCTCTAATGTGCCATTTCCATTTTATGATAGAGTGCTGCTGGGCATGCCCAACTTTATGGCTTGTTGGGTTAGACAACACCCAGCTCATAATACGCAACTCAGGTCTCATGGTAATTTGATGGCCCATGGTTAAGCATTCAGTCTCTACTAAGGCCCAGTAGCAAGTCAAAATCTGTTTCTCAAAAGGAAAGTAGTCTCATGGTAATTTGATGGCCCATGGTTAAGCATTCAGTCTCTACTAAGGCCCAGTAGCAAGTCAAAATCTGTTTCTCAAAAGGAAAGTAGTTATCTGTAGAGGATGGTAAGGCTTTACTCAAAATCATAAGGGCCTGTGTTGTGATTCATCTATAGATGCCTGCCAAAGACTCCAGACAGCATTTCTATTTGCCACTGACACTTCCAGCATCATTGGATCTGCTGGATCATGTGGCTCAAGTGGCAGGGCAGCTTGCACAGCAGCCTGGACCTGTCACAGAGCCTCTTCTAGTTCTGGTACCCACTCAAAACTATCAGCTTTTCTTGTCACTTGGTAAATGGGCTGGAATAGCACTCCCAAATGAGGATTATGTTGTCTTCAAAATCCAAAGAGGCCAACTAAGTGTTGTGCCACTTTTTTGGTCATAGGAAGGGCCAGATGCTATAGCGTATCCTTCACCTTAGAATGATATCTCGACATGCCCCCACACCACTGGATACCCAGAAATTTCACTGACATGGAAGGCCCCTGTATTTGTGTTGGATTTATCTCCCACCCCTGACCATCAAATGCCTTACCTATAAGTCTAGCATAATTGCTACTTCTTGCTCACTAGGTCCAACCAACATGATATCATCAACATAATGGACCAGTGTGATGACTTGTGGGAGGGAGAAATGATCAAGTTCCCTGCAGGCAGGATTATGACATAGGGCTGGAGAGTTGATATATCCCTGAGGTAGGACAGTGAAAGAATATTGCTGACCTTGCCAGCTGAAAGAAAATTGTTTTTGGTGGTTCTTATGAACAGCTGTTTAAGAAAAAAAGCATTTTCTAGATCAATAACTGCATACCAGGTACCAGGGCATGTATTGATTTGCTCAAGCAATGATGCCACTTATGGAACAGCAGCTGTAATTGGAGTCACCACCTGATTAAGTTTATGATAACCCACTGTCATCCTCCAAGTCCCATCCATTTTCCACAGAGGCCAAATAGAGTTGAATGGGGATGTGGTGGGAATCACCACCCCTACATCCTTAAGTGACAGTAATCTCTGCATTCTTTCCAGGAATCTGATTGACTATTTTGGTAGGTAGGGGTACTTCTAGTGACTTCTACTTGGCCTTTTCTACCTAGTAGACCTCACTCCATGAGTCAAGGAACTAATGTGTGATTATGCCAGTTGCTGAGAATATCGATTCTAATGATGCATTCCAAAACTGGAGAAATAACCACAGAATGCATCCAGGGACCCATTGGACCCACTGTGAGACAGACTGTGAGCTAAAACTTCATCAATCATCTGACCTTCATAAGCCCTTACTCTGACTTGTAGACCAGAGTGACATTTTGGTTCTCCTGGAATTAGTGTCACTTCTAAGCCAGTGTCTGATAATCCATGAAATATCTGACCATTTCCTTTTCCCCAGTGTACTATTTCCCAAGTAAAAGGCCATATGTCTCCTTGGGGAATGCTGGGAAGAAGGTTAACAGTGTAGATTTTTGACTGTACAACAGGGTCCTTCCCCAAGGGTACCAAGTCTTCCCTACATTCAAGGGACTCTGGATCTGTAAACTATCTAAAGTTTGGGAATTGATTAAAGGCCATGACTCTCTGTTTTTGTAATTCAAATTAGACTTCTGTTCATTTGACCTAGAACACTTTGGCTTATACAGCTCAAACAAGAATTTAGTAGACTGCCCATCTATTTTACTTCTAGGTACTCCATGATTTACTAGCCAACACCACAAGTCTCTGGAGTCAGATTATTTTGACTGCTGCTTTGAGTCTGCTGTTAATTATGGTAGCCATGCCCACCTTGTCTATGATGATTAACTGTCACCACATGGCTTCTGCCAACTCACAATCTGATCATCCCTATTGTGTTTAAGGATTCCAGCTCAGTGACAGCAGTTCCCAGAGTAGAAAGGGGTGATTACAGAACTCTTTAGTGATGATAGAGCTAGTCTCACAAATGTATTCCTCAAAGTCCTGGTAAATGTGTGTCCTCTGGACATTACTGAGTGCATGAGAAGTTCTTTTGTGATAAATCCACTCTAACATTTCAATCTCTCTAAGCCTTTGGATCACCTCATCTACATTATACCAAGGCAATTCAGGCATTTCAACCTCAGGTCATGTCAGCCATCTTTTGATCCATGTTTCAGCCAACCACCAAAACAAGCAGTAATGCCCTTTCTAATCCCTCAAGCTACAACACTTAAGGCAGTATCTCTGTTTAGTGAGCCCAAGTGAAGTTTGGATTCTGGTGTCAACTTGGCCGAATGATGATGCCCACCTGTCTAGTCTGGCAAGCATTGGCCTGACCATTGCTGTGAGGATATTTCATGGCTGGTTGATAAACCAGAAGGCTGGTATATTAAATCATCAGTCAGATGATTGCATCTTTGGCTGATTACATCTGTGATCAACTAAGGCATGTCTCCCACCAATGAGATAATTCAATCAGTTGAAGAAATTTAAGGAAGAAGAGAGACGTTTTCACTGCTTCTCCAACTAGTGAGCCTCTCCAGGGGAGTTTGTGCAGACCCTTCATTGATGCTGCCAGCTTCACAGCCTAACCTGTGGATTTTGGATTCTTTCATCCCACCATAGCACGAGACACCTTTATAAATCTCATATTTACAGATATTTCCTGTTGGTTCTGCTTCTCTAGAGATCCCTGACTAATAAAGCCCATATCAAAAAATTCAACTTGATCCAACTTTATATTCCTTCCATCATTATCCCACACTCTTAATATCCATCCCCACACATATTATCCTGATTTTCTGTATGGAAAATGCTTGCAGTTCTTTTGGAGTATAGCATACCTCCTCATGGGTCACATTTTGTACCTACCTTTTAGGGCTCTGTTGGTCTAATTATAAGTCTTGAAGAAAAGAGGGGTGGTTGGTGTGGGTCATGAAAAGAATTAAATGTACATTTCAAGTCAGTTAGCTTAGGGCATTCCATTGCAGTTTCATCTGGTGAAACAAGATTAATTGCTCCAGACAGAGGAGTAAGGGCTGTTTCCCCAGGGGAGGTGGTTATAGTTTTAGCAGGCACTGAAGGGTTAATCTCTTTATGTGGAGGTTGGATGACAGACCCCTCAGAGCCTAGAGGAGGCTAGTAAGCTATTTCCTCAGGGCAAACTGGAGTTTGGATAGACCATTACAGGTCTATCTAGCAAAAACTCAGCAGAATCCAGGGTTAGCCCATTCCATGTCCCCACTGCCATTATTATCAATCCATAATGATGGCAGTAGGGGCATGGAAACCCTGGATTCTGCTGAGTCTTGATCCTAAGTTTCAGGACCCCCTTCTTTTCCAATCAAAGTCCTTACTTTAACAGCAGACACCCTGCAAGGTTGAGAATTTAGTTTATGTTGTAAATCTGCTACTTGCCCAATACGATTCCAGGTCTGATTTTCAGAGACTTCAAGTCTGCAAGAACAGGAAATAAGATTTTCTTTCAGGACACACATGGAAACTTTTATATCATTCATATAGTGTTTATATTGCAAATTTGAAGCCATCAGCTTATCCCTTTCCCTTAGAACTATATCCAGCATCTTTAAGAACAACCAGTCAATGTCATTATACTTCTTAATTCCACAAAATTCCATTAAAGTATCAAAAACACTCTCACTCAGAGACTTGCCTCATATAAATGTATAATTGGCAGAATCAAATGGTGATATTTTGAGCATCTCTATTGCCAACTCATGCCATGGACTGTCAGTGCCATCTTGATTATCGGAAACAGTCATTAATGCCTTTGAGTCTAATCAGAATTGGAAAACCAATTGTAAAAACCCATTTTTAAGATTCTGTTTTCTCAAGAACCATTCCCAGTACCAAGCTATATTAGTCAGGGTTCTCTAGAGAAACAGAAGCACAAGAGATATCTGTAAACATAAGATTTTTAAAAGTGACTCACGTAACCATGGGAATGTAAGAGTCCAAAATCTGTAGGGCAGGTTGCAAGGCTGACAACTCTGATAATGGGTCATAACGAACTCCACAGGAGAGGATTGCTAGCTGAAGAAGCAGTGAAAATTCTTTCTTCTCCCTTAAAAGTCTTCAACAGATTGGATCAAATCCAACTGACTGGATTATCTTGTTTGTGTGAAACACAAACTTAATTGATCATAGATGACTGATGATTTAATATACCAGCTTTCTGGTTTATCAACCAGCCATGAAATATTCTTGCAGGTGTGGTTAGGCCTGTGCTTGCCTGACCAGACAACTGGGCACTGTCACTTGGCCAATTTAGAACCTAACCATCACAGGGGCCATGCAAAATGTATAGATATTATCCAGAGAAGAGCCAGGCAACAGTCAGTAAGACCAAGCCTTCTGCTCTGAGCAGCAATTTGCCTAGTACCAGAACCTAACCATCACAGGGGCCATGCAAAAGGTATAGATATTGTCCAGAGAAGAGCCAGGCAACAGTCAGTAAGACCAAGCCTTCTGCTCTGAGCAGCAATTTGCCTAGTACCTAAGGGCATGGACTCAAGCTCTTCCTCCCTCTCCTCCTCCCTGTTTTCTTCTCCCCTTCTTCTTCTCTTCTTCCTTTCCTTCCCTTTCCTCCCTCTCTTCCTTCCTTCCTTCCTCTATTCTTTCCCTCCCTCTCTGGCTTCCTCACTTCCTCCCTTGCCTCCTCCCTTCTACCTTCCTTTCTTCTTCATCTACAACAGCTGCTTCACAGAGAATATAGAAGTGGAAGTAAAAATGGGATGGGTTGTTGGAATGATCTTACATTAAGCCAGGAATAAAACACTGCAAACTCGCTTGCCCTTGTCTTTGATATATGGTTGTAAATGTTCTCTTGAGTTTCCTGTCCTAGATAATCCTCAGCTTTCATTTTGACATGTTTGAAACATAAAAACAGTCAGACAGGGAAACTATGGATGTATAGATCTTTGGAGTTGTTTTCCATTCCTAACACTGGAGCTTTTTAGGCTCTGTCATGGAGCTTGACATATAACCAAATCAATTCCCTGGAACTTAACATGTATGCTTCAAGCATCCATTCTGTGTACAGCATTTTCATTGCTCTGGGGTCTATATAAAGTGTGAATTGCTCTCTGCTTTCTGTATGTTATGCCTATTATTTTAAAACAACATGGATGAGAAATGGTGTTAATGCCTATATCTGAAGATCTTAGGAAGGCAAAATTGGTTCTAGAAATTCTGCCTGTAAAGGCAGATCTAGTTTGGGAAGACATCAAGTCATTTAGTGGTAAATCTTCTTAGGAGGGGTGGACTAAGGAATCATACAACCCTGGATTAGAATTCTGCCTTAGATACTCTGCTTGACCTCAGGCAAATCATGTATCCTTTCTGTGTTTATTCATCTATATAATGTATAATAATAATAATAATAGTAATAGGGAAGAAGATATCTTAACCATCTGCTCTCTAAACCAACTATACCCTCAACCAACAGATTAATTGAACTCTCTGCCTTTCTTCTGTAAATCACACTGATAGGTGCTCACAGCACTCTGAGTACGCATGGTTAGGGGCTTCTACTCTCTAAGATGCCCACTCTTTCCTCCTGCAAATGACCAGCTACTAGCCCCGATGACATTTGCTAAGAGGGTTCTCCTACCCCTCTACTGAGAAGCAGCATAGTAAAATGACTATATGCCTCAATTCAGGTTCCAGTCTGCCTGTATTCAAATCCTTCCTTTGCCACTTAGTAGATGTGTGTCCTTGGACAGATTACTTAACCTGTCTGTGCTCAGTTTCACCATTTGTAAAATGAAGATGTTAATGGCACCCATCCCATAGGGTTCTAGTGAGGATTAAATTAATTAATATTTTAAAAGCACTTAAAAATGTTAACTAAATTTTTGTGAAAAATATATGGCACTCTTTTGTGAAAATTGTCTGGATTCTTATATATTAGAACCACCTTTCTTTATGATTCCAAGTTCAATGTTGGCTGTATGCTACCTCTCTGCCTTGAACAAAAGTGTAAGTCTAAAGATGTTGCCGTTTTCAACTCCAGGCAACTGCATCAACTATAGGAGGTGGTTTCCAACAGGCAGGACTCAGGTCAATCATTCAACTATTTTCTGGCCTTCAGCAAATATGTCCTTTGCTTATGGCATTACAGAACACAACTGGTCACATTTGACAGGGTGGAGTTCCTTCAGGAAGCTGAATGGGAGGAAGTTGGCTTCAGGTCAGAAGTGAAGAGCAGAGGGAGGGGCAGGATGGGTGAAAAGTTGACTAGAAAATTATAATGTCAATATTAGCAGACAGGCTAATGAAGGACTGCAATTTGCAGATGTCTATCTCCCACTTTCCCTCCCATCAAGGGAAATGGCATATGCTAATCAGGCTCCACTAAACCTGGCCCAGGATCAGTGCAAGCCTTGCATAGAAGGGTGCATTTCAAGTAAGGGAGGGTGGTGCCCCTTCTTGGAACAAATGATGAAATATCTATTAATATTTTCAAGTGCTTGAAATATCTATTAGTATTTATGGATACTAACACAACAAGCAGAAAACTGAAAAAATTGGTCAGAGACCAAAAGAAATGAGATTACAGAGTCTGAAAGATATAAGGAGGAGAGGAAGAGGAAGGAAAATAGTTCATTTGTATGTACTGTGTGGTAGGTGTTGTCCCAAGCATTTAATATTAGACTATGTATGCCTCAGCATAGCCCTATTAGGTAAATATTGGCATCCCTATTTTACAGATGAGGAAGTAGGATTGGAAATCCCAGTGTTGCACAGCCACATGGAAACACTAAGTTTAAGACCCAGGTCCATCTGACTCGAAGCCTTGTGATCTTCCCTTATACCATACTGCTTTCAAGTCAGGATAAAAATAAACTTCAGTTATATTTTCCATAATTGTTATGGGCATCACATGGCAGAGTTTAAGAGCTGGAATGAGGAAGTCAGCAAGACATAAATTCAAGTTCTATCTTGACCACTTACTAGCTTTGTAAACTAAAGTGTCTCAAGTTCTCTGAGCACTGATTTCTTCGTCTGCGTAATGGAACGTGTATCATAGGATTGCTTTGAGGATTAAATGGAAGGAGGTATAGAAGGTACTCAATACAGTATACAGTGCATAGTAAGTGCTCAGTAAACAGAGTCCTTCCTTTTGGTATGTTTAATTGTATTACTTTTTTATTAATTTAGTCACCAGTTTAGGTGTATCAGTGTTATCAAATTTGTGTAACTAGACTGTGACTCTAACTTAGAGAATCATCAAAGTTGTAGAGAAGCCATCCAAATCCTTTTAAGGATGGGAAAAGCTAAACTAAAAAAAATGAAATAATTTGTCCAATGACACACAAAAAAATAATAATTGATAATACACCTAATATACTTCTAAGCCTACAGAAAATAGTCCTCAAAAAATACTTATTAAACTAATCCTGCTTTCTTGGTTTCTTTTAACCTCAGCCTGTCTAGCATTTCTCATTCATTAACCAGTTGAGGAGCTTGCTAAAAGGTCACATCTGAATTTGGGGGCTG
>PVIY010062329.1:0-10915 GCA_004026745.1 Myrmecophaga tridactyla | reverse complement strand
CTATTTAACATGTTCTTTTGGGGTCTAGAAGACCAACTATGGTAGATTAAGTTCTGTACCCCAGAATAAACAGGTACTTAATCTTAACCTCTTTCTTGTGGATGTGAACCCAATGAAATTAGAAGTTTTGTAAAGGTTACCTTTCGTTGGGTGTGGCCAACTGAATTAAGATAGATTTTAATCCTATTACTAGAGGTTTATAAAGAGAAAGACAGGGGAGGAACAAGATCTGAAAGTCAGCAGGAACCTGGAAAAGAAAGGTGAGGACATCACCATGCGATGAGAAAACCAAGGAACACAGCCAACCATAGTTCTGTGAGCCCCAGGAAGAAGCAAGTCTCTGAAACAGTAAGCTGTAAAGACTCACTGTTTAAGGTAACCATATATGTGGTATTGGTTACAGAAGCCCAGACATCTAAGACAGAGATACATCCCATACGCTATAACAATTTCTTAACTTCTCTGTTAATTCCTTTCCTTTCACACAAATTTCATGATATGTAAATATCAAGTCTCCATAGATACTCATGGATGTTTACAGAAAATTTTGCATAGTTTCCAGAACATTAAAGAATTCTTCTGCCAACTTACACCTGGGACATCTGGACTCTCTTGGGCAAAGGCAACTTAGCACCAGATGGAATTCCTTTTTTACAGCCTCAGCGCTCCTAGATGCCCAGGTTAGAAAAGTCCTGCTCTTCCCAATCCACAATCCTGTATCCTCATAGATTAAGGGACAAACTCAGGCACAGCTATGTAGATATATGACTTAATTAATAGGACTTTCCTAATGAGAAATTGGTTGTTAACAGTATTGGTTGCTAAAAGCTTATGCCAAGAGGAACCTAAATGAACAATATGGAGGGAAGCCATTCACTTTCTTTGATTTCAGGTCTCCATGCATTTCCTCCCTCTTTAGGGGGAGTTATACCTTGAGCTATTTGATGACAAAAATATAACATTGGGGATCTGGAAATTTACTAATCCCCAACTTGAATAACACATGCTTTGAAAATTATCACAGTATTATTAAACTGGTTATTAATATGATTTAATTAACATGATACTATGACTTCTTTGTCATTTGTTAACAACATAAACTGTCAGGAGCAACTTTCAAGGAAAGCAGTGAGAGTAAACAAGAATGAGCTTTGGTGTAAACTGCAGCATTCAGGTCTCTTTCATTTGAAGTGGACCAACTGAATAGAACATCCAGTAAGAAAATGTTCAATAAAAACCTTTTGACTTCATTAGAGAAAATTAGGTCTTTTCAACATTTGATATTTTAGAATTATACTCTCATTTTCCAAACTTTGCCCATCTGTTAGCACTGTAGAAGGAAGCAAGCTTCTACCTTTACAAGCTATGAGGGTGAGCCTACAATAAATTACAGAGAAGTTTAAAAAACAACTTACACCAATGCTAGTGATAAGTAGGCTTATAGATCTTGTTTTCACATAGCTATTTAATCTTTTCTCAAAATAATACTTAGGAGCAATTAGTTCACTAAGTGCACAATTAACCATGCAATCCAGCAATCCCACACTTAAATATTTACTCTAGTGAAATGAAAACTTATGTTAACACATAGCATTAAAGGAAGGTTTATAGCAGCTATAAACCTAATCACTAAAAACTGCAAATAACACAAATATGTCTCAACTGGGGAGTGGATCAATAAATTGTAGTATGTCCATGCAGTGGAACACTTCTTAGCAATCTGATAAAGGAACCACTGACACACAGATGCTATGTGGAAAAAGCCAGACACAAAAGATAATATGTTATAGGATTCCATTTTGTGATTTTCTGACAAAGGAAAACTATAAGGAGACATAGACATCAGTGATTGCCTGAAGCAGGGATTGTGTCATGGGATGACTATATATGATGAAAGTAAATACTGGGAAGTGGAATTATTCTATATTCTGATGGTGTGGTGGTTACCCAGATGTATGTATGTAATGGCAGAACTGTTTTCTTAAAAGCTTAAACTTTGATATATGCAAATAAATATAAAATTTCATAAAATGAAGATTTTACTTTATTGCATTACAAAGATTTGTATTGTTTTTCTACATTCATAGAAATCATATATTCACTCAATCAAAACAAATACTTATCTAAACCAATGTCCTTCCTATTTGCTACTTTTCATAGTATGTAACACGGAGTAATCAATTAATCTCTTTTAGCTTCTTTTCTCATTGTAAGTAGATGTAAGTATAATGATCATATGAGATAGTGCCTGCAAAGGATTTTGTACCGACTAAAAAAGTAATTTTGCACAGAATCTTTATATATCCAAACTGAGAAAGTTATAAACACTCAAACCCAGGTCACAATAATGACTGGTAGAGTGAGTACATTCTTTTAAATGCTTGGAGTTCTATAAATGAAATGGATAGATAAAGACTGAGAGGAGGACAAATGAAGTGACAGAAGGACAAGGTTTGTATGGGGCCAGATAAAAGAAAAACCTGGGGATTAATATGTCTTTCTTATCTAATTCATTTAAAATCAAAACAAGAAACAAGCAATCAAAAAATGACTTTCCAGTGATATAAGTTGGTATGTGTACTCAACACTAGCACCTGGAATGGTAATAGAATTCATTCCAAGGTGTTGATAGTTTTATATTTCAATAGGTATATAAAATGGGAGAAGGCATTTGAATAGGGTTTGCTCTAGTTTGCTAGCTGCTTGAATGCAACACACCAGAGACGGAGGATTGGCCTTTAATAAAAGGGGATTTGTTTTGTTAGTTCTTCAGAGGAAATGCAGCTAACTTTCCACTGAGGTTCTTTCTTATGTGGAAGGCACAGGATGGTCTCTGCTGGTCTTCTCTCCAGGCCCCTGGGTTCCAACAACTTTCCCCAGGGTGACTTCTTTCTGCATCTCCAAAGGCCTGGGCTGAGCTGCAAGTGCTGAGATGAGGAATGCTGAGCTGCTTACGCTGTGCTACATTGTGCTCTCTCATTTAAGCACCAGCCAATTAAGTCAAATGTCACTCATTGCAGCAGACACGCCTCCTAGCTGACTGCAGATGTAATTAGCAACAGATGAGGTTCACGTACAGTCAGCTTATGTCCGCAGTAACAAGACTAGGTATGCTCACCTGGCCAAGTTGACAACAGAATCTAACTAACACAGGGTTATCAAATTTTGCTCCAGGGTGCATGGGTGGTTCCGTGGTAGAATGTTCACCTTATATGCGTGAGACCCAGGTTCGATTCCTGGACCATACACCACCACCCCCCCAAAATTGCTCTAAATATGTATATACATTGTTTGAATATTAGTAAATCATGGGGATTCATATATTATTTCCTTAATGAAATCGAATCTTCCCATTATCTTTTCATCACTCAGATAAGTGCCATCATTATGTGTTATGATCAAACTGTTAATTTTTGGGACTCTGTTCAAAAGCACAGAGGGTACTGAGAGCTAAATATTCCTCTCAAATCTTAGGAAACAGAAGATTCAAGGTTGGCCCTTACATCCTCTGCAGAGATGCAATGAGCCAGTCAGTGATCAATTGACTGGCAGGTGCCCACCTATAAAACTCATTGAACTTCTGCTGGGATTGGAATGAACATCTTAATTCAATTTAATGATATGATAGATACAGACCAGAAGGAAGAAATCTATATCCTTCTAGCACACCTGATGATAGAAATATATTTTCCTTTTACATTTTTATTTACCTTTTTTAGCTGCATTTTTCTGGTTGAATTAGAATCTAGCTCTGAAAATGCTGCATTCTTAGATGATACTCTTGATTCAGGGAATATTGGAAGTTAAGGGATCTCCAAGGGATTTATGAAAACTCTTCCCACATACTTTGCTCTATTTTAAGCACAGACTGGAAAATTGCAAACTGAGAGGTTGTTCCTTATAATATATATAGCATATGTTATATATATGCATGCCACACTGAGGAAGATGAACTCACACCTACATTGGACACAGTAGAAAATGGATTTCATTTCAGATTTAAGGTACAATCCAGAGTAAGCCTTACCAGTGAAGCAGGATCTAGTTTTGGAGATGTTTTCTTTAGGGTAATAAACCCCAAACTATATGATCTTTGAATTTTTAAATGTATTCGATCCCCCCCCCTACTTTAAGAGGAAATTGTTTTTGTCACTGTTTTTCATTCTTTAACATTTCTTCCATACATACTTATTAATGTATCCTTGAGCTGTTATGCTTACAGGGAAGATTAAGAGTTTTCTCCCCAACTAATCTCTGGCAGAATTCCCTACAGTACAGTTTTAAACAATAACAAAAGCATTGTCCTCTACTATCTGAGAATTTCCCAGGTGCCAAGTTTGGGGAATATCAGTCTTTACAGACACTCCATCTTTTCCTATTCTCTAAATCCTTTTGAGTTTTGCTTGTTCTACCATTTTTATCAAAGTAGTAAATGCAGAAAAACTTCAGTCATTAATATTAACAGGGCTAACACCAGTCAAATTTGAAAACAATTAAACTGCAAAGATGGTAATATAAGCATGAATATTTTTTCTTATTTGTTATTGGTCATTTATATTTATTTCTAAATACTTTGCCTTAGAATAAGATTTCTTATTTCTAAAGTCTGATTTATTTTCTTAGTCTTCTGAAAATGAACATTTTTACCAGATATTCCAGTAAGAAAATTGTATTGTGGCTTTGAGGTGAAATAGGCCTAATTTATATTCGAGCTCTGCCACTTTCTAACTCTATGACTTGAAAAATTTAATCTTTCTCACCTATGAAATAGCAACAACTGTAGTAATTATTAAAATAGATAATGTTTATAAAGTGCTTCAATAGCATCTTCTACCAAATATGTACTAGTTAGTGAAATTTCATTTTCTCACTTTCCAGACTGGAAAAATTATAGGAATTAAATATAGAAATGGAGAGATGAAGAGAGAGGAGGAAGAAATTAAGGAGTAGAAGGAGGGAGGGGAAGGAGAGAGGGAGAGAGCAAAGAAAAGAGGAAAGGAGGCAAGGAGGGAGAAAGGGATAAAGAAAGGAAGGAAGGAAGAAGGAAGGAAGGAAGGGAGGAATGAAGGATAAATAGGCTGAAAGAGAGAAAGTAAAAGAAAGAGAAGGAAAGGAAGGGAGGGAGGGAGGAAGGGAGGGAGGGAAAGACTTCAGCAGAATTTCTGACTTCAGAAAATATATTTTACAGCAGTCAACTTAATATAGATGCATAGTTTAAGAAGAACAAATGAACTTTAATCATATATTTCCTCTCACTGACAAGTAGGAATAAAATTAGCTTACATGTATCTGTTTTTTAAGCTAGCCTCAAAAATGAAATCCTTCTCACCAGCGAGGGCCTAAGACCAGTCACTGTATGTAAATAATTCATGTTTCTGGGTGACAAAATAGGTTGTTGTGTGGAAATATACTCTCACAAGTTTATTTAAAATGCAGGGAAATATCTAATACTAGAAGTGTGTAATCAACACCTGGGGTGTTCTATGGAATATAAACAGCCTTTCTCAAATCATTTGGTGAGCATATTAAGACTTCACAATAGACTTTTCTTCAATTCATTCTACTCATACATTTCCACCTACAAATAGATATATTTCAGAGAAGTATGTTTTGTATCAGAAATTTCATGTGAGATTATGATCTTGGATCAACTCTGATAAAGTAAGATCTTTCAAATATGTTTTAGATATCTGCATCCATGACATTTCCTTCTGATTCACACCAAGAGAGGGAAATTCAAGGCTGGAGAAATTATTTATGAAGTACATTGTCTCTCACATTTTTAACTGAATATTTATTTTTGAGATACATAAGAAATGTACTTCTTATGGGTAATGTATTTGATCTCTCCTACACTTAATTAACTCCCATTCTTGCACATATGGCTGCATACTTTTGTAACTTCAAGAAAGTTACTTTCCATTTTGAGCTTCTTACAATACTGAGATTTTACATTTTGCATTCTAGAGGTATTTGTCTGCTTTCTTGTACCTGAATATTAAGTTTTCCTTTCCATTCTAGAAATGCCTAAATCATCACTTTCTCTTTGGGTCACATTGGAAGTAACTGGGCTAAATGGAAGAAAACCTGTCTGCTGTGACTGAGTTAATTTTTTTGTGGACTTCGTAATTCAAAGGAGCTGCAGACCTACCTCTTAGTGCCATTTTCTATACTCTACCTAATGACCGTCGTGGGTAACTTTCTTGTTGTATTCTTAATCATGACTGATCCCCATCTGCATTCCCCATGTATTTCCCCTTAGCCAACCTCTCCTTTATTGACCTTTGCCTGACCTCAGTCACGTCCCCTAAACTTACTACAGATTTCCTAAAGGATAATAAGACCATCTCCTTTGGAGACTGCATGAACCAGATTCTCTGTGCATTTATTGGCAGGAGGTGAAATAATGCTCCTTGTGACAATGGCCTATGACTATTACGTGGCTATATGCAAACAACTCCACTACTCCATTATCATGGACATAAAAAAGTGCATCTGGCTAGTTTCACTATAATGGATCATTGGCTTTGGGCATGCCATGAGTCAACTGGCTTTTATTTTGTATCTACATTTCTGTGGACCTAGAGTAGCGAACAGTTTTTTCTGGATATCCCTTTGGTGATCAAACTAGGCCTGCATGGATACTCACACTCTGCAAATATGGGTAAATACTGACAGTGGGTTCTTGGCCACATCCCACTTCATTCTCTTGCTGATTTCCTACACCTATATTCTATCAACTGTGCACCTTAACTCTAAGGAAGGATCCTCCAAGGCTCTCTTCACCTGCACTTCCTACATCACCGTGGTGGTGCTGTTCTTTGGTCCCTGCATCTTCATATATCTGTGGCCACTGAGCATCACCTGGATGGACAAGTTTCTTGCAGTGTTTTATACAGTAATCACCTCCCCTGAATCCAGCCATTTACACACTGAGAAATAAAGAGGTTAAGAATGCCATAATGAGACTGATAAACCAGCATAGAGGCTCAGGAAATACATTTTAGATCTCTCTTATAATCAGAAATCTACTGTGGACACTAAAATTTGGACACACATTGACCTGTAAACCTAACTGAAAATATGCCCTTTTCCTAAGTAAACTAAGAGCATTCCCAAATACATGGTTTGTATTTATTCACTTATTAAAATATATTCAAAAATTCAGAGCTTATATTAATTCCTTTTAGAGAGAATCATAACTCTGCATACATATTCATTTGTATACATTCCAAGATTACCAGATAATAATAATAATGATAAAATGATAATTGCTACCATTTTTTAAAAACATTTTACCCAGATTATGTATTTCTTGAAAAGTCTCTTTGAGTTTCTTCTCATCATTCCCATTTTTAAATGCATGATTTATCAACCCTAATCCTTGCTTAGGTAGAAAGAGTATTAAAGATCTTTGAATGATCTTCATCCACTTACAAAAGTGATAAATGTATCTAACTATGATATATTGCTTATGTACTCCTCAAACTCAATTCCTTTAATTGATGCTTTCAGGTTTTCTCCATTTATTTAAAGGTTTGAGTCAGTCTTGAAAATCTTTCCCTAAATACACAGGTAGTAATGTTTGCAGCCCTTTGAAATATTATTTCTTCTACCTTATTACTAAAGAAGTTTCATTATTATAGATTAATCTTAAAATAAAGAAATAAAGAAGGGGACTCATGAGAGTGGGAGAGTATGGCTTGCTTCAAAGCAAAAATAATTTATATTGATGAGAAGAAAGCCAAGTGGAAACCATCAATAACAAAAAAGTAAAATTTTCCATTCATTCAATGCTCAAATATTCTGCATGTTGCTGGGCTTTATACCAAACCAATTTTCTACTTTCTACGGAAGTTCTCTTCTCATTCAAAAAGCAAAAGATGTATATATATTCATTCACAAGTATACCCACACACATATCTTAACATGTTTAAAATATTGTGTATGTGCAGTTGATGCTATTGTTACTAGACTGAGAGAAGGCAGCGCCAGTTATATCAACATTGTGTTGTCTTTCAAAGAAAGTTGCCTTTGTAATGTAATATATTCTATACCATTCAATGATGCATATCTCTTTCTGAATAAAATTATACTTGTGCATGTTGACAGTATGTTAATATGCATTTCACATCCATGAACAGAAGAATGTCATGATTTCTTGGGGTTTGGACACTATACTTCACCCAAAAAATTAATACAGAAAAATTCATATTTACTTCTACACTAACAAATCAAGGGCTTATAATGACAATATTCCTAATTCAAGATGCTTCAAGAATTGCCTTTATGGTTTTTGATTTTTTTAAATGTATAAGGCAAGAAATGCAAACTAGTTTCTAAACATATGAGTTTGATTCAACTCATAACCAATTCAATATGATTCACTTCTAAAGTAATACATATTTTAAAAAGAATCACACTGAAATTTTTAAAAAATTTGTACTGAATGCTAATAAAAATATAATACATGGAACATATGGAATTCAGGTAAAGCTATGATAGCAGGGACAAATGTGTACATATTTTATAAAAGAAAAACTGCACATGTGCAATCCTAGCATGTGTCTCAAAAATTTAACCTATGGAGAGTAGAAGGAAAGAAATATTAAGGAGACTAAAAATTAATCAAATAAAAACGAGTTAGAATTGAATCAACAAAACCCAAGTTGTCTCACAAAACAACAAAAATTGACAGTAAAATTCCAAGATAGAAAAAGAAGAAAAGACAAGTTGCACATTTAAGCAATGCCAGGAAGGAGAAAGGAGGCATCTCTGTAGCTGCTACATTCCTTCAAAAGAATATAAAAGGATATTTTATACAACTTTATTCAAATAGATTTAAAAATTTGCATGACATGGGAAAATTCCTAAAAACTAGTTACAAATGTAAGAAAATCTTAATGGTACTATATGTATGAAAGAAATGGAACCTGTAATTAAAACATTTTCAGTTCCAGTCATTATTGTCTCAGCTAAAAATCCACCCTTTTATACTCTGCTTTTTGATGTTGGAGCTGAGACTCTGCAAACCACACTTCTGTTTCCTACTTGGCTCCATCTTTTGTGCTAACAGGGCTACCAGCAGGAAATTGCAGAATTGGAGAAGAGGAAAGTATACTCCTACCTGTTTGTTCTTGTGGGCTTGCTGTGAGATTTTCTGTCTTTGAGCATCACCATAGGACCCACCCACAAACCTTCCTTCCTACAGGAGCAGCTGAACACAAGATTGCATTTTTACCAACTGCAGAACTAGCCTTATCATGCCCCATCAGAGATAACAGCCGGCATCTTATCTTCAAAAATGGGAACCTCCTTCCTGTGATGACGCTCTTCAGAGTCCAGGAAAAAAAAAGCAGGAGCCAAGCTGACAACCTCAAAATGATTTCACTTTCAAATCTATAGGGCCCTTCCTCTAAATTGTCATATTTCAATAATTCCCACCCTTGTCCTTTGTTTCCATAGCCCTAGGTGAAGTCATACAAAATGGGGAACAGAAATACTTTGATTAATACCATGTGCTTGTCCATTCTGCTGAGCTATCTCTAGTGGATCTAAACTAATTTCATCACCAAGTGTTGCTCAAATGCAACCTTATAAGGTGTGTTCCATTTTCTTGAAAACCCATGTAGGTAATTTTTTTTTGTCTTCTGGAAATGCCCTTCTTAGAAAAAGAATCACTCTGGCAATGCCAAATGCAGGTGATCATTTTCTTCTGTTTTTTAAATAAAAGAATTTTTTTAAATTTCTTTGCTGTATGCTGGAGTCAGATTTCATTATTCTTCCATATGAGTATCCCATTATTGCAGCACCACTTGTTGGAATTTTGTTTGTTTGGTTGGTTAGTTGGTTTTTGGGAAGGGCATGGACCAGGAGGTAACTTTATTTTTACTTAATGTTAAGTGGAGAAGAATAATGACCTAGGCTACTGAAGAGTGTCTGCACAATTTTCCAGTACAAGTTATAATTAATGATGAAATGTTCGAAGCTTTTCCCTAATTTTGGTAATGAGAACAATTGGCTTCCTATTACCACTAGCGTTTCCATTTCATTGGAAGGCCTGGCCAGTAAAATAGATAGGATGTATAAAAATATAGAAACAAATTGTTATTCTTCATAACCAAAATTTTTGTTTTAAAGTTACATGTCCTATAAACTTCTCAAGTCTGGGAGATTCTTCCTCCTCAAATGGCATTCAACACAATTCGCTGCCTATTTCATTTCTGTTTTCTTCAAAAGATCGTAAGCTTGATGAATGCAAGAATTGTTTCTTAATAAAAAGGGATATAAATGTACATTCAATAGGGTGTTAAAATCAAATAGGGGTGGGCCACTGTGGCTCAGCAGGCAGAGTTCTCAACTGCCATGCCAGAGACCCCGATTCGATTCCCAGTGCCTGCCCATGCAAAAAAGAAAAAAAGAAAAAATCAAATATGTATTAGCAAAAAAACAAAAGGAGGACTCTGTCAATGAAAAGCATAAGTACCAGATCAACCAAAATCAAATTAAGGCTTCAAGTGAAGTGAAGTGTACACTATGAGAGAAAGATAATATCTAACACTGTATTAACCATCAGAGTGCACCATTCAGCTCTCTTCAAGAGAGTGCTTGCATTGCGGAGTACAGTTAGCTGGCTGCCTCCTACTGTGGTGACTTCAGATCACAATGTAGCATCCATTCTATAGTCACACTCTCCTAGGGTACTTCCACCTGGTGATTGACATATGTGAACATACCAGAGCCAGGGCATTCCTACAGCAACATTTAAAGAGGAAATTATGAAGACATATTTGGGAGGATTCTGGGAAGATGGCAGAGTAGAAAGCTCTTAGATTCAGTCCTTGTACTACAAAACTATTAAACAGGCACTCTCTGAAACACAATTTTACAACTCCAATGGCCAATTTTTGCTCTG
>PVIY010062328.1:0-10902 GCA_004026745.1 Myrmecophaga tridactyla | reverse complement strand
ATGGCTACTGGAACACAGCTCTACATTTTCAGGCAGTTCCCTCCAGCCTCTCTGCTACATCTTGAACAACAAGGTGATATCTACTTAATGCATAAGAATAACCTCCAGGATAACCTCTCGACTCTGTTTGGAATCTCTCAGCCATTGACACTTAGTCTCATTTCACTCTTGCCCCTTTGGTCGAGAAGGTTCTCTCAATCCCTTGATGTTAATTCTCAGCTCATTCTAGGGTTTTTTTCAGTCCCTTGATGCTGAGTCTCAGCTCATTCCAGGATCTCTGTCCCACGTTGCCAGGAAGGTACACATCCCTGGGAGTCATGTCCCATGCTGAGAGGGGGAGGGTGGTGAGACTGCTCATCATGTTGGCTGGAGAGAGAGGCCACATCTGAGCAACAAAAGAGGCCCTCTTGGGGGTGACTCTTAGGCCTAAATTTTAAGTTGACTTGACCTATCCTTTGTGGGGTTAAGTTTCATATGAGCAAACCCCAAGACTGGGGGCTCAGCCTATAGCTTTGGTTGTCCACACTGCTTGTGAGAATATCAAGAATTCAACTTGGGGAAGTTGAATTTCTCCCCGCTCTCATCATTCCCCGACGGGGGCTTGCAAATACTTTTCCAGTCACTGATCAAATCATTCTGGGATTCATCGGGGCATCACTCTGGACAAACCAGCAAAATCTCATGTGGCTACCTGAGATTCCAAGTACTTATGACATTTAATCAAACTGAAAGTACTACCTTTATAGTAATAACATTAAATGTTAATGGATTAAGCTACCCAATAAAAAGACATTGACTGGCAGAATGGATTTAAAAAACAGGACCCATCTATATGCTGTCAACAGGAGACTCACTTTATATCCAAGGACAAAAATAGCTTGAAAGTGAAAGGTTGGGAAAAAATATTTCACGCAAACAACAACCAGAGAAGAGCGATACTCTTCAAATGTAAAGCAATTGAAAGAGACAAATTAGACTTCAAATTAGACTTTAAATATAAAGCAATTAAAAGAGACAAATGGCACTATCTATTCATAAAAGGAACAATTCAACAAGAAGGCATAACAGTCATAAATATGTATGCACCAAACCAGAATGCTCCAAAATTCATGAGGCAAACACTGACATCTCTACCATAACAGCTGGAAACTTCAATTCCCTGCTCTCATTAATGGTTTGACCATCTAGACAGAGGATCAGTAAGGAAACATTTTGATTTATACAATAAATGAACTAGACTTAACAGGCATTTACAAAACATTATACTCCTCAACAGCAGGATATACATTTCTCTCAAGTGCTCATGGATCATTCTCAAGGATAGACCGTGTGCTGGGCCACAAAGCAAGTCTCAGTAAATTTAAACAGATTGAAATTATATAAAACATTTTCTCAGATCATAATGGAATGAAGTTGGAAATCAATAACAGGCAGAATGCCAGAAAATTCACAAATATATGGAGGCTAAACAACTCACTCTTAAACAACCGTGGGTCAAGAAAGAAATTACAAGAGAAATCAATAAATACCTCAAGGCAAAATAAAACGAAAACACAACATATAAAAAATTTGGGGATGCAGCAAAGGAGGTGCTGAGAGGGAAACATATTGCTTTAAATGCCTGTATTAAAAAAGAAGAGCAAAAATTGAGTAATTAGCTGTTCATCTGAAAGAACTAGCAAAAGAACAGCAAACCAAGCCCAAAGCAGATAAAAGGGACAAAATCATGAAGATTTCAGTAGAAATAAATGAAATTGAGAATATGAAAACAATAGAGAAAATCAACAAAATCAGAAGTTGGTTCTTTGAGAAAATCAATGAAATTGAAGGACCTTATAGCTAGACTGACAAAAAAAGAGAGAGAGAGAGAGAGTGCAAATAGATAAAATCAGAAATGGAAGAGGGGATGTAATCACTGACCCCACAGAAAGGAAGGAGATAATGAGAGGATACTATGAGCAGCTGTATACTAAAAAACTGGAAACATGGACAAAATGGATAACTTCCTAGAAAGGTATTGTGCTGGTTTGAAGGATTATGTACCCTAAAAAGCCATGTTTTAATGCTGATCCATTTGTAGAGGCAGCTTTTTCTTTTAATTCCTATTCAGTACTGTGGGTTGGAAACTTGATTAGATTATCTCTACGGAGATGTGACTCGCCCAATTGTGGGTATTAACCTTGAATTAGAGGGAGATGTGAATCCACCCATTCCATGTGGGTCTTGATTAATTTACTGGAATCCTTTAAAAGAGGAAGCATTTTGGAAAAGGCTTGAGATTCTGAGAGAGCAAAGCCACGACAGATCCATGAAACAGAGAGCTCATCAGCCAGAGACTTTTGGAGATGAAGAAAGAAAACCTCCCCCAGAGAGCTTCATGAAACATGAGGCCTGGTGAGACAGCTAACAGGTATCACCATGTTCACCATGTGCCTTTCTAGTTCAAAGAGGAAACTCTGAACCTCAGAGGTCTTGAGTGAAGGTAACCACTTGTTGGTGCCTTAATCTGGACATCTATAGACTTGGCTTTAATTTGGACAATTTCATGGCCTTAGAGCAGTAAATTTGCAAGTTAATAAATTCCCACTTTTAAAAGCCATTCCATTTCTGGTATATTGCATTCCAGCAGGTAGCAAACTAGAACAGGCACGAACAACTCAACATTGACTCGAGAAGAAATAGGCATATCGGTCACAAGTAAAGAGATTGAATCAGTCATCAAGAAACTCCCCAAAAAGAAAAGTCCAGGACCAGAAGGTTTCACATGTGAATTCTACCAGGGATTCAAGAATTAATTTCAATCCTTTTCAAACTCTTTAAAAAAAAATTGAAGAGGGAAAGCTACCTAACTCATTCTATGAAGCCAACATCACCCTAATACAAAGCCAGAGAAGGATACTACAAGAAAAGAAAATTACAGACCAATCTCTTTAATGAATATAGATGCTAAAATCCTCAACAAAATACTTTCAAATCAAATCCAGCAGCACATTAAAAGAATTATACACCATGACCAAGTGGGATTTATTCCAGGTATGTAAGGCTGGTTCAACACAGGAAAATCAATTAATGTAGTATACCATATAAATAAGTTAGAGCAGAAACCACATGATCATCTTGACTGATCCAGAAAAATACATTTGACAAAATTCAACACCCTTTCTTCATGAAAACACTTCAAAAGATAGGAGTAGAAGGGAAACTCCTTACATGATAAAGGGAATACATGAGAGCCCACAGATAATATCATCCTCAATGGGGAAAGACTGAAAGCTTTCCCTCTAAGTCAGGAATAAGACAAGAATGCTTGATATGAACTAACATTAATGAATGAACTTGGATAATTTCAGTTAAGAATAGAGGTCATCAGGAGATAGAAATAGGATAGATACTGGGTAATTGGAACTAAAGGGATACAGATTGTGCAACGGGACTGATTGTAAAAATTCAGAAATGGATAGCACAATTCTACCTAACTGTAATACCATAATTTTAGAACACTGAATGAAAGCTGAATGTGAGAATGATAGAGGGAAAAGGCCTGGGGGCACAAATGAAATCAGAAGGAAAGATATACAGTAAAGACTGAGAAGGTATAATCTAGGAATGCCTAGAGTGTATAATGATAGTGACTAAATGTACAAATTTTAAAATGTTTTGCATGAGGAAAAACAAAGGAATGTCAATAATACAGGGTGTTGAAAATGGTAATTAATATTTTAAAATGTAAAAATATTTGTGCGTGAGACTAAAGCAAAAAATATTTATTTGGTACAAAACTTATATTTTGACTAGTGCATTTCCTAATATGACTTATGTTGACAGCTTAGTTGAACACCATAAGTACATGGAACCTTGAGTAGGGCATTAGATTTTGTAGGTTTGTCCAGAGTGATGCCTCGATAAATCCCAGAAGGATTTGAACAGAGAATAAAAAAGTATTTGCAAAGTTCCCTAAGGGGAATGGCAAGAAAGGGGGAAAATTCAACTTCCCCAAGTGAAGAATTCTTAAGCAGTGGGGACAACCAAAGCAATAGGTTGAGCTCCCAATCTTGGGGTATGTTCATATGAAACTTAACCCCACATAGGATAGGCTAAGCCTACTTAAAATTAGGCCTAAGAGTCACCCCTAAGAGAACTTCTTTTGTTGCTCAGATGTGGCTTCTCTCTGTCAGCCAACATGACAAGCATACTCACTGCCGTCCCCCTCTCTACATGGGACATGACTCACAGGGGTATGGACCTTCCTGGCAACGTGGGACAGAAATCCTAGAATAAGCTGGGACTCAGCACAAGGGATTGAGAAAACCTTCTCGACCAAAAGGGGAAAAGCAAAATGAGACAAAATAAAGTGTCAGTGGCTGAGAGATTCCAAACAGTCGAGAGGTTATCCTGGAGGTTATTCTTACACATTAAATAGATATCACGATTTTAGTTAAGGTATAACAGAGAGGCTAGAGGGAACTGCCTGAAAATGCAGAGCTGTGTTCCAGTAGCCATGTTTCTTAAAGATGATTGTATATTGATATAGCTTTCTCAGTGTGACTGTGTGATTGTGAAAACCTTGTGTCTGATGCTTCTTTTATCTACCTATGGACAAATGAGTAAAACATGTGGATTAAAAATAAATAAATAATAGGGGAACAAATGTTGAAATAAATTTAGTAGATTGAAATGCTAGTGATTAATGAACAGAAGGGGTAATGGGTATGATATGTATGAATTTTTTTGTTTTCTTTTTATTTCTTTTTCTGAATTGATGCAAATCTTCTAAGAAATGATCATGATGATGAATATACAATTATGTGATAAAAAAGAATGTTCATATTGTACATTGATTGGTTTTATGAATAAAAATGAAAAAAAAAAACAAGGATGCTCACTGTTACCATTTGTTACCCAACTGTGCTGGAAATGCTAGTGAGAGAAATTAGACAGGAAAAAGAAATAAAGTTTTCCAAATTAGAAAAAAGATGTAAAACTCTCATTGTCTGCAGATGATATGATACTTTATGTTGAAAATCCCAAAAAATCTACAGCAAAGCTACTAGAGCTAATAAATGAGTATAGCAAAATGGCAGCATACAAGATCAACACCCAAAAATCAGTAGCATTTCTATACACTAGTAATAAGCAATCTGAGGAGGAAATCAAGAATGTAATTCCATTTACAGTAGCAATCAAAAGAATCAGATATTTAGGAGTAAGTTTAACTAAGGATACAAAAAACCTATGTACAGAAAACTATAGGAAATTACTAAGACATCATGGAAGACCTAAATAAGTGGAAGAGTAAACCATGTTCGTAGACTGGAAGACTAAATATAGTTAAGATGTTAGTTCTATTCAAATTGATTTATAGATTCAGTGCAATACCTGTTAAAATTCCAACAACTTACTTTGCAGAAACAGAAAAACCAATAACCAAATTTATTTGGAAGGGTAAGTTGCCCTGAATAGTTAAAAATATCTTGAGAAAGAAAAATGAAGTGGGAGGCCTCACACTATGTGACTTTAAAGCATATTACAAAGCTACAGCAATCAAAACAGCATGGAACTGGCATAAAGATAGATATACTGACCAATGGAATTGAATTGAGTGTTCAGAAATAGACCCTCTCATCTATGGACAGTTAATCTTTGATAAGGAAGTCAAGCAAACCCAATTGGGACAGAGTAGCCTCTTCAGTGATGGTGCTTGGAGAACTGGATATCCATATGCAAAAGAATGAAAGAGGATCCATATCTTACACCCTTTACAAAAATTAACTCAAAATGGATCACAGACCTGAACATAAAACTTTTAGAAGAAAATATAGGGAACTATTTTATAAATCTTGTGATAGGAGGTGGTTTCCTAGACCTTACACCCAAAGCATGAGCAATGAAGAAAGAAACAAATAAATGGGATCTCCTCAAAATTAAACACTTTCATGCATCAAAGAACTCTGTCAAGAAAGCAAAAAAGGCAGGCTACACAATGGGAGACAATATTTGGAAACATATATCAGAAAAGGGTTTAATATCCAGAATATATGAAGAGATTTTATAACTCAACAACAGAAAAGACAAACAACTCAATTAAAAAAAGACAGGATAAAGTCATGGAGCATGTAACAATATGGATGAACTTTGAGGACATTATGCTGAGTGAAATGAGCCAGAAACAAAAAGAATAAATACTATATGGTCTCACTAATATGAAATAACATTAATGAGTGAACTTTGAGAGTTAAAGTTAACAACACAGGTTATCAAGAGATAGAAAGAAGGTAGAGCTAGGTGCTGAAGGAATACAGAACGTGCAACAGGACTGATTGTAAAAATTCAGAATGGGTAACACGATACTGTCTGATGGTGGCACAATAATGTAAGTATACTGAATGAAGCTGAATGTGGGTATGATTGTGGGAGAAGGGCTTGGGGCATGCACGTATGACACCACAAGGAGACATAGAAGATAGGGACTGAGACTGTATAACTGATGAATGCCTAGAGTGGACAATGATGGTGATTAAATGTACAAAATTAAATGCATGAGGGAGAACAAATGAATATCAGCATTGCAAGGTGTTGAAAATGGGATGGTATACAGGAAAAAAAATACATTCAGTGCAAGCTAGGATCTGTAGTCAGCATTAACATTGTAACATGCTTCCACTGAATGTAACAAAGGCATTATGCCAAAACTAAATGTCAACAAGCAGGGGATATGGGGGAGGAGTATGGATTCTTTGTGGAAGAAAAGGAAATGGCTTCATATAAATTATGATGGCAAAGGCATGGCTAATTTACTTAGATTGGATTGTATGATGTATGAACAAAGCTTTTAAAAATGAACGGAGAGAAACAAGTGCTAGAGAAAATGTAGAGAAAGAGATGGACCTATTCATTGCTGGAAGAGAAGCTGAGAGGTCCAGCCTCTCTGGAGGGCAGTGTGGTGATTCCATAGGAAGCTAGGAGTGGGGTTGCCATATGATCCTCCAGAACTGGAGGAACTGAGAGTGAGCACATGAATGGACATTTGCACACTAGGGTTTATGGCGACAGTGTAAGGCAGTGATAAACATGGATGAAGGTGGCCTAAGGGTACAATGACTGAGGAGTGGAAAGGAGAACTATGGAGTATACATACAATGAACTACTGAGCGGTTGCCAGAAGGAAAGAAGTTGTGAGGTGTGCAGTTAGGTGAAGGAACCTTGAGGACAGTATGTTGAATGAAATGCCAGAAGAAAAATGACAAATATTATCATGCTTCATTTATATGGATTAACTATAATACACAAACTTGGAGAAGTGAAGTCCAGAGGATCAGGTTGGGGCCTATTGTAAAGGTTCCTAGATTTAAGCTCTTACAGCAGCCATATATATTTATGAGTTGTAACTGATTTCTAAATTCTGATATACTGAGCGATTTGTGACAACTGAAACTTCAGGTATTTATGTGAACCTGAGACTCAGAGTTAGAGCACTGAAGCTGTCTGTGAAAGTCAACATTATCACTTAATAGCAACTGTTTAAAAAGTTGAAAAAGCAGCCAAACTTCAGCTAGAGATATGAATGAAGCTGATCTGGGTACGACTAAGGTAAATCAGGATAAAGAATATGGTCCATATTTTGAAACTTCAACTTCTGTGTGATACCAAAGGAGGAGATGTTTATTTGGTACAAAATTTATATTTTGGGTAGCACATTATCTAATTTAACTTGCATGTTCAGTTTATTCAAACACCACAATTACATGGAATCTTGAATAGGTTGTGAGATCTTCTTGGTTTGTACAGGTTACTGTGATGCCCTAATATATCCCAGAGTCATGTGGGTAAAGTAAAAAAGTATTTGCAAAGTCCGTTTGGGGAACTGGGGAGAAAGGAGGAAATATTCAACTTCCCCCATCGGGGGAATTTCTGATACACTTGTAAACATTGGGGACAACCAATGCAATAGGCTGAGCCCTTGATCTTGGGGTTCACCCCCCCCATGCTGGTTTGAAAGGATTACGTACTCTAGAAAAGCCATGTTTTAATCCTGATCCATCTCTTGGAGGCAGCTGTTTCTTTTAATCCCTATTCATTACTATAGGTTGGAATCTTGATTAGATTATCTACACAGAGACACGACTCACCCAATTGCGAGTATTAACCTTGGATTAGGAGGAGATGTGACTCCACCCATTCCGGGTGGGTTTTGATTAGTTTACTGGAATCCTTTAAAAGAGGAAGCATTTTGGAGAAAGGATGACATGTGATGAGAGAGCCATGAGGACTACAGAGCCCATGGATCCAGAGGCCTTTGGAGATGAGAAAGGAAAATGCCCTTAGAGGAGCTTCAGAAACAAGAAGTCTGGAGAGAAAGCTGGCAGTCATCGCCGTGTTTGCCATATGCTTTTCCAGTTGAGAGAGAAGCCCTGAACTTTTATCAGCCTTTCTTGAGTGAAAGTACCCTCTTGTTGGTGCCTTAATTTGGAAATTTCTATAGACTTGCTTTAATTGAGACATTTTAACAGCCTTAGAACTGTAAACTTGCAACTTTATAAGTTCCCCCTTTTAAAAAGTCATTATTTTCTGGTATATCACATTCTGGCAACTAGCAAACTAGAACAGCCTTTATAAAACTTATTTCTGCTGTGCAAAAGCTAAACTTACTTATCATTATGCCTAAGAGTCACCCTCAGAGAATCTTCTTTTGTTGCTCACATGGGGCCTCTCTCTCTACGCCAACTCAGCAGGTGAACTCACTGCCCTTCCTGCTAGGTGGGACATGAGTCCTGGGGTATAAATCTGCCTGACAGCATGGGATAGGACTCCTGGGAGGAGCCAGGACCCTCATCATAGGATTAGGAAAGCTTCTTGATCAAAAGGGGTAAGAGAGAAATAAGACAAAGTTTCAGTGGCTGAGAGATTTCAAACAGAATCAAAGGTTATCCTGAGGTTATTCCAGGATATTATATAGATATCCCTTTTTAGATTATTGTGTATTGGAGTGGCTGGAGGGACGTACTTGAAACTGTTGAACTGTATTTCAATAGCTTTGTTTCTTGGAGACAATTGTGTAACTATATAGCTTTTACAGTCTGACTGCATGATTGTGAAAACCTTGTGTCTGATGCTTCTTTAATCCAGGGTATGGAGAGAAGAGTGAAAAAATAAGAATAAAAAAATAAATAATGGGGGGGGAACAAGGGGTAAAAAAACTTGGTGTGGTGATTAGGTTCAGTGTCTGCTTGGCCAGTTGATCATGCCTCGTTCTGTTTCTGTGGACTTAAGTCATCAGTATTTGAAAGTCATCTATGGCTGATTGCATTTGCAGTTGGCTGGGGGAGAGCTTTCCACTATGAGGGAGGTTTAGTTTAATTAGCTGGAAGCTTAAAAGACAGAGTTTCAGAAGAGAGCTGAGCAGATCAGCATACCTCATCTCAGCACTTGCAGTTCAGCATAACTCATCTCAGAATTTGCAGCTCAATCCAGATGTTTGGAGATGTAGAAAGGAATCACCCCAGGGAAGGCCATTGGAACCCAGAAGCTGGGAGATAAGTCCAGCAGACATCGTTTTGTGCCTTCCATGTAACAGAGAGACTCAGATGAAAGCTAGCTGCCTTTCCTCTGAAGAACTATATATATATATTTTTTTTTTTTAATTTTTTATTAATTAGAAAAAAAATTAGAAGAAAGAAACACAAACACTCCCAACACATACACTCAAGAATTCACAGTATCATCACATAGTTGCATATTCATCATCATGATCATTTCTTGGAACATTTGCATCAATTCAGAAAAAGAAATAAGACAACAGAAAAATAAAACCGAAACAGAAGAAAAAAAATTTTACATACCATACCTGTTACCCCCCCTTTCATTGATCACTAGCATTTCAAACTAAATTTATTTTAACATTTGTTCCCCCTATTATTTATTTTTATTCTATATGTTCTACTCATCTGTTGACAAGGTAGATAAAAGGAGCATCAGACACAAAGTTTTCACAATCACACAGTCACATTGTGAAAGCTGTATCATTGTACAATCATCATCAAGAAACATGGCTACTGGAACACAGCTCTACATTTTCAGGCAGTTCCCTTCAGCCTCTCCATTACATCCTGGTTAACAAGGTGATATCTACTTAATGTGTAAGAATAACTTCCAGGATAACCTCTCGACTCTGTTTGGAATCTCTCAGCCATTGACACTTTGTCTCACTTCACTCTTCCCCCTTTTTGTCGAGGAGGTTTTCTCAATCCCTTGATGCTGGGTCTCAGCTCATTCTAGAGTTTTCCCAATCCCTTGATGCTGAATCTCAGCTCATTCTAGGATTTCTGTCCCATGTTGCAGGAAGGTCCACACCCCTGGGAGTCATGTCCCACATAGACAGGGGGAGGGTGGTGAGTTTGCTTGCTGTGTTGTCTGGATAGAGAGGCCACATCTGAGCAACAAAAGAGGTTCACTTGGTGGTGACTCTTAGGCCTAATTTTAAATGCGCTTGACCTATCCCCTGTGGGGTTAAGTTTCTTATGAACAAACCCCAAGACTGGGGGTTCAGCCTATAGCTTTGGTTGCCCACACTGCTTGTGAGAATATCAAGAATTCAACTTGAGGAAGTTGAGTTTTCCCCGTTCTCACCATTCCCCAAAGGGGACTTTGCAAATACTTTTCCACTCACTGATCAAATCACTCTGGGATTCATCAGGGCATCACCTGGACAAACCAACAAAATCTCATGTCCTATACAAAGTTCCATGTACTTAAGGTGTTCAACCGACTATCTACATAAGTTATATTAGGAGATGCACTAGTCAAAGTATAAATTTGTACCAAATAAACATTTTTTGCTTTAGTCTCACACATAAGTTGAAATTTTAAAATATTAATTACCATCTATTTTCAGCACACTGCAGTAAT
>PVIY010062327.1:0-10905 GCA_004026745.1 Myrmecophaga tridactyla | reverse complement strand
CTTTGACCTCTGACATTCTGATTAGTAAATGTCTTGGAGTACGTCTATTTGGATCTATTCTCTTTGGGGTACGCTGCACTTCTTGGATCTGTAATTTTAAGTCTTTCATAAGAGTTGGGAAATTTTCAGTGATAATTTCCTCCATTAGTTTTTCTCCTCCTTTTCCCTTCTCTTCTCCTTCTGGGACACCCACAACACGTGTATTTGTGTACTTCATATTGTCCTTCAATTCCCTGAGTCCCTGCTCATATTTTTCCATTTTTTTCCCCCTATATTTTCTTTTTCTTGCCGGATTTCAGATATTCCATCCTCCAGCTCAGAAATCCTATGTTCTGTCTCTCGAAATCTACCATTGTAGGTTTTCATTGTTTTTTTCATCTCTTCTACCATGCCTTTCATTCCCGTAAGTTCTGCAATTTGTCTTTTCAGATTTTGATTTCTTCTTTTTGTTCATTCTTTGCCTTCTTTATATCCTCCCTCAATTCATTGATTTGGTTTTTTGTTTTTTTTCTTTTTTTTTAAATTTGCATATGGGCAGGAGGCACCAGGGATCGAACTCCAGACCGCCAGCATGGCAGGTCGGAGCTCTGCCTGCTGAGCCATGGCAGCCGCCCCATTGATTTGGTTTTTGATGAGGTTTTCCATGTCTGTTCGTATATTCTGAATTAAATGTTTCAGCTCCCGCATCCCATTTGAATTGTAGGTTTGTTCCTTTGACTGGGCCATATCTTCAATTTTCTTAGCGTGATGTTTTATTTTTTGCTGGCGTCTAGGCATTTAATTACCTTAATTAGTTTATTCTGGAGATTGCTTTCACTTCTTTTACCTAGGGTTTTCCTGCTGGATGAATTTGTTGTCTATCTGTTCTTTGACATTCAATTCAGCTTTATCTGGACCTCTAGCTTAAGTTTCGTTTAACCGAGGAGAATTTTTCAGTAATTGTTTTCTTGTTTCTTGCCCTGCTTGTATGATGCCTTTTTCCCCCCACACTTAGGAGGGTCTACTTAGGTATTATAGACCCCAGCCAGATTTTCCCAGACCAAACTGGCCTCCTATCAGGAGGAAAGTCACCTGCCTCGGTTTTCCCCGAGGGTGAGACCCAGCAGGTTGAAAGACTTTCCTGTGAAGTCTGTGGACTCCGTTTTCTCTGCCCAGTATGTGGTGCTTGTCTGCCTGCAGGTCCCACCAGCATAAGATGATACGGTACCTTTAACTTTGGCTGGGAGCGTGGTGGAGACAGAGGAGAGGTTGTAGGCTGGTTTTAATGGCTTCAAATTACCAAGCCCTGGTGTCTGAATTCCTTGAGAGAGGGATTCCACCTGAGTTGGGCTTCACCCCTTCCCTGGGGAAGGCACAGGCTTCATACAGGCCCCCAAATGAGTTTGTTTCTGCCTATGCGTGGGGCAGCTGCAGCCTGAGGAGCCCTGCTGCTGTATCTAATGGTAGTCAAGCCTTTGTAGAAACACAGCCACAAAAACCTCTGTTTCCTTCTTTTTTTTTCCTTTTTCTGTCAGCCCTGCCCCCTTGATGCTGGGGCAAAAATGTGCGACCGCCGCTTTGACCAGGTTCACCTGAGCTGGGGGCCTATTTTTAGTAATCAAAATTTGTTAATTAATTCCACAGTTGGCGTTTGGTTGGGCTCAGCCCCTGCTGGTGGTAAAGTCTGTTTGCTTTCCCCTCTGGGAAGCAGCGTGTGCGGGAGGGGTGCCAGCCACCACGGCTTGGGGAACTCATGGTTCTGGGCGGACTCGCAACCAGTCCAGCTGGTCCAGATTGGGGTACGCTGTGTGTCTGGTCACTGATGTGGCCCCAGGAGCTGTTCTGTACTGTGTCTGGTTATTTAGTAGTTGTTCTGGAGGACGAACTAAAATGCGCACATTGTTAAGCCGCCATCTTCACCCAAGGCACCATTTATTGAAGAGGCTTCTCCGTTCCAGGTAGGTTGGCTTGACTGCCTTATCAAAGATCAGTTGTCCATAGATGAGAGGGTCTATATCTTAACATTCTATTTGATTCCATTGGTCAGTTTATCTATCTATATGCCAGTACCATGTTGTTTTGACCACTGTAGCTTTGTAATATGCTTTAAAGTCAGGTAGTGTGACACCTCCCACTTCAGTTTTCTTTTTTAAGATATTTTTAGCTATTCAGGGCACCCTACTCTTCCAAATAAATTTGGTTACTGGTTTTTCTATTTCTGCAAAGTAAGTTTTTGGGATTTTAATTGGTATTGCATTGAATCTGTAAATCAGTTTGGGTAGAATTGATATCTTAACTATATTTCGTGTTCCAGTCCATGAACATGGTATGCCCTTCCATTTATTTAAATCTTCTGTGATTGTTTCAACTTCTGTATCTCATTTGCAGTGTTGGTTTGTTGCACTGACTGGGCCATATCTTTGATTTTCTTAGTATGACTTGTTATTTTTTTTTGCTGGCATGTAAGAATTTGATTTTCTTAATTAGTTTATTCCAGGAAGTTGTTTTCCTCTTTTATCTAGGATTTTCTTGTTGGATGACTTTGTTCTCTGTTATTTGACATTCACGTCACCTTATTCTAGACTTCTATAGGCTCTGTTTAAGTGATCAGAATTTTTCAGTTGTTTTTCTGTTTTTTGCCCTCCCTATATGGAGCCTTTTTTTTTTTTTTTTAAGGAGTGTCTCTTCTGATATTTTATACCCCAGTCAGATTTTCCCTGACCAGACAGGCCCACATCTCAGGAGGAAAGAGTAGCCAGCTTCAGTTTTCCCTGAGGATGAGGCCCAGCAGGTTGTCAGACTTTCCTATGAAGCCTCTACACTCTGCTTTTCCTGTCCTGCCCAGCATGTGGCACTTGTCTGCCTGTGGCTTCCCACAGGTGTAAAGTGATATGGTGCCTTTAATATCAGCAGACTCTCCCTGCTGGGGGAGTGGTTGAGACAGAGGAGAGGTAATATGATGGCTTTAATGCTTCAGTTTTCCAGTCCCTGGGGCCTGATTTCCTTGAAGGAGGGATTCAACTTGAGCTGGGCCCCACCTTTCTCTTGTAAGGTTGAGCCTTTAGGGAATTAACTCCTTTCACCTGACTAGTTACTTTGTCTCTCAGACAAGCTTAATTCTACCCTTCCCTGGGGCAGTGCTTGGTCCTGAGAGTGCTTCCAGTTCTATCTAATGAGCTGTTAAGTGGTATTAAAAAAAGCCTTTTCAGAGCTGGAGCCATGCTCCTCAGGTTTGCTAATCAAGAGCTTAAGTTGCTCTCTATGTATCTCCAAGCTCTGTGTGCCCCCTTTTTTTAGGGTCCAGCCCTTTTCGAGTATTTTGTGTACTGTCAAACTCAAAAAGCCTCTGGTTTTGTTTTTTAGTTTTTTTCTTTTTCTTTCTTTTTTTTTTTCCCTTCAGCCCTGCCACCTCTGTGCCGGGACAAAAACTCCTGGTACCTTTAATTCTTATTCCAAGTTTATCTGAACTGGGGGCCTGTTTTCTTCAGAACTTGTTAATTCTGCAGGTGAAGCTTAGTTGAGCTAAGCCCCTGCTGCTAGTAAAGTCTCTTTCCTTTCTTCTCGGGCAACCAGGCTGCCATGCTCATGGGGACTCACAGTTCTGTGTGGGGTCTCAGCCGGTCCAGCTTGTCCAGACTAGTGCATGCTGTGTGTCCAGTCATTGATATGGCCCCAGCAGTTGTTGTGTCCCATTCTTGGCTGTTTACTAGCTGCTCTGGAAGATGAACTAAATTCCACACCTCACTAAGCTGCCATCTTGCCCCTTTCATTCTTTTGGATGTTTTTGCCAGTTCTCCAGGCACTATTTATTGGAGAAGCTTTTCTGGTCCCAGTTAGGTGGACTTGGCAGCCTTGTCAAGTATCAGTTGGCCATAGATCTGAGGGTCTATTTCTGAATTTTCAGTCCAATTCCGTTGGTCAGTGTATCTATGTTTATGACAGTACCATGCTGTTTTGACCACTGTAACTTGGTAATATGCTTTAAGGCCAGGAAGTATGAGTTCTTTGGCCTCATTCTTATTATCAAGATGTTTTTGGCTATTGGGAGCCTCTTACCTTTCTAAACAAATTTGAAACTGGCTTTTACATTTCTGGAAAATAGGCTGTTGGAATTTTAATTGGGATTGCAATTAATCTGCAAATCAGTTTGGGGTATAATTGACGTGTAAATGGCATTTAGTCTTCTAGTCCTTGAACATGGAATGTCCTTCCATTCATTTCGTTTCCCTTTGATTTCTTGAAGCAGTGTCGTGTAGTTTCTGAATATAGGTCCTTTACATCCTTGGTTAAATTTGTTCCTAGATATCTGATTCTTTTTTTTTCTTTTTAAAATAGTTTTATTGATAAATCTTCACACACATACAGTCCATACATGATGTACAATCAGTGGCTCTCAATATGATCACATAGTTGTATATTCGTCAGCATGATCATTTTTTTAAAATATTTGCATCACTCCAGAAAAAGAAATAAAAAACTCATTCATACCATACCCCTTAAGCCCTCCCATTCATTGACCACTAGTATGTCCATCTACCCAATTTATTTTAACTTTTGTCCACTTGTGCTGGTTTTAAAGGATGTATATCCCCTAGAAAATCTATGTTTTAATCTAAATCCCATTTCATAAAGGCAGAATAATCCCTATTCAGTACTGTATGTTTGAAATTGTAATCAGATCATCTCCTTGGAGATGTGATTTAATCAAGAGTGGTTGTTAAGCTGGGTTAGGTGACAACATGTCTCCACCCATTTGGGTGGGTCTTGATAAGTTTCTGGAGTCCTATAAAAGAGGAAACATTTTGGAGAATGAAGGAGATTCAGAGAGAGCAGAGAATGTTGCAGCACCATGAAGCAGAGAGTCCATCAGTCAGCACTTTGGAGATGAAGAAGGAAAATGCCTCCTGGGTTGCTTCATGAAACAGGAGGCCAGGAGAAGAAGCTAGCAGATGACGCCATGTTTGCCATGTGCCCTTCCAGATGAAAGAGAAACCCTGACTTTGTTCACCATGTGCCTTTCCAGATGAGAGAGAAACTCTGACTGTGTTAGCCATGTGCCTTTCCACTTGAGAGAGAAACCCTGAACTTCATCGGCCTTCTTGAACCAAGGTATATTTCCCTGGATGCCTTAGATTGGACATTTCTATAGACTTGTTTAATTGGGACATTTTCTCGGCCTTAGAACTGTAAACTAGCAACTTATTAAGCTCCTCTTTTAAAAGCCATTCTGTTTCTGGTATATTGCATTCAGGCAGCTAGCAAATTAGAACACTACTCTATTATTTGTTTATTTTTTATCTGCATTTTTTACTCATCTGTCCATACCCTGGATAAAAGAGCATCAGACACAAGGTTTTTATAGTCACATGGCCACATTATAAAAACTGTATCTTTATACAGTTGTCTTCAAGAATCAAGGCTACACTGAGAGAATTTTTGACCAAGAGACCAGCTCTGCAAGAAATACTAAAGGAAGCACTAGAGACAGATATGAAGACAGAAGAGAGAGGTGTGGAGAAGAGTGTAGAAAGGAAAGTCTTCCTGAGTAAAGGTAAAAAGAAGGAAAATTAGGTATGACATATAAAATCCAGAAGGCAAAATAGTAGAAGAAAGTACTACCCATGCAGTAATAACACTGAATGTTAATGGATTAAACTCTCCAATCAAAAGACATAGTCTGGCAGAATGGATTGAAAAACAGGACCCATCTATATGCTGCTGTCTCTACTCAGAGGACATGAGGGCAAGGACACACATGGACATTTACAAAAGAGGTTCTCTGGGGGTGACTCTCAAGCCTAATTTTAAATAAGTTTAGCCTATCCTTTGCAGGAATAAGTTTCATAAGGGCAAACCCCAGGATTGAGGGTTCAGCCTTTTGAATTGGTTGTCTCCTCTTCTGCAAGAATATCAGGAATTTTCCAAATGGGCAAGTTGAATATTTCCGCCTTTCTCCCCATTCCCCCAATGGGACCTTGAAAATACTTATTCACTGCCCAAATAACTCTGGCATATATCAGGGTATCATACTAACCTGGACAAACTCACAAACTCTCATGCCCTGTTCAAGATTCCATGTACTTATGGTGTTCAAGTAAACTGACCATACAAGTTAAAGTAGGAAGTGCCCTACCCAAAATATAAACTTTGCACCAAACAAACATCTTTTCCTTTAGTTTCATGCAGCAGTTGAAATTTTAAAAAATGGACAAAATCATCCTTTACCCAGTCTTGTGGTTTACCTTAGTCCATTCATATCAGCTTCATTTGATATTTGATTCTTTTAATTCCTATTTAAAGTAGAATATTTTTCTTGATTTCCTCCTCAGATTGCTTATTACTAGTATATAGAAACACTACTGAATTTTGCTTTTTGATATTCCCACACTTTTGCTGAACACATTTATTAGCTCTAGTAGCTACCTCTAGTAGCTAATAAATGGGATTATTTTGGGATTTCTGCATACAGGATCATGTCACCTGCAAAGGCGAAAGTTTTTACTTTTCACTTTCCAAATTGGATCCCTTTTATTTCTTTTTTTTTTTTTGCCTAACTACTCTTGTTAGAACCTACCTTAGCCCAGTGTTGAGTAATTGGTTGACAGTGGGCATCCTTGTCTTGTTCCAGATCTTATAGGGAAAGCTCTCAGTCTTTTAGCATTGAGTGCAGTGTTAACTTCATAAAGGTGAGGAAGCTTCCTTCCATGTCTATCTTTCAATTCTTTTTTCTTTTTTTTAGCTTGGGCTTTCAGCCCTCAGAAGGCTCCATCCCTGGTGGGGTGGTGTGGAAAGAGTGTCCACGGAAACCCTATACCAGGCAGTCTAAACCGTGACTCAGAGCCAAGACCCAGCTCTCCAGACTTGCCAGTTAGAAGCCATGCTTGGTGCTGGGTTGTACCCCAGGGAGAGAGGCCCCTGTGTCCGTGGGCACTGCCCATCCTTCACAGTTTTCCAGCTGCAGCCTCTTGGTCTCCCTGCCCTCCTGCCCTCTTATGGATGCTGTTCAGAAGAACTGTTGTTTCAGTTTGTGCACATCCACTGGCTGCTTCTAGATGGGAAGTGTGTCCTGCACTGCTGGCTCACCATCTTCCATTTCTGCTGTTCTCTTTACCACAATTCCCATTCTGTCCTCCTGATGAGTTGGTAACACTTGTTTCTCTTAGGGAGGAAGGATGCTTGGGTCCAGTCTTAGTTCGTTTCCATGCTCATCCTGGGTTTGACTGATCATCGTTTATGAAATCACAGTGCCCTTGCTGACTCCATTGGAAAGAAGGATGGAGGATCTACGCCATTTTTAGTTTTACAGTGAAGGCTTAAGAACTGATTCTGCAAGTATCTGAATTTCAGGCAGTTTTGTTATTAAGACTTGTGGTCCTATGTGTCTTATTTCTTTTTCTCTGCATTTTCCTTCCATTTTGTTTTCTAAATGTCATTGGTTCTTTTTTACTTTGTCACTGAATTTGTTCTTTGCCAATACTGCTTCAAAATCTGTAATATATATATTTTTATTTCTTAACATATATACTGTTAAAAGTACTCATTATTTACCAGGTAGTATTCTGAGTGCATTCTGTGTATTAACTTACTTAATCCTTATAACAACCATATGAGGTCAGATCCTATTGGCAGGTTCATGTTAAATTGAATTACGGAGAGGTCAACTCGGTTGCCCAGTGTTCTAGTTTGAAACCTTCCAGAATGCAATATACCAGAACTGAAATGGCTTATAAAAAGGGGAATTTAATAAGTTGGAAGTTTACAATTCTAAAGCCATGAAAATGTCCAAATTAAAGCAATTCTATAGAAATGTCCAATCTAAGCCATCCAGGGAAAGATACCTTGGTTCAAGAAGGCTGATGGCATTCAAGGTTTCCCACTCAACTAGAAAGGCACTTGGTGAACGTGGTGACGTCTGCTAGCTCTCTCTGCAGTCTTCTTGTTTCATGAAGCTCTGCCAGGGTGTTTTCTTTCTTCATCTCTAAAGGTCTCTGGCTGTGTGTGCTCTGTTGGTTCTGAGTTTTTTCCTAAATGGTTTCTCTAAAGGGCTCCAGTAAGCAACCCCACCTTGAATGGCAACTGCCTAATCAAAAGATACCACCCACAATTGGGTGAGTCACATGTCCATAGAGACAATAAAAAAGATCCCACCCAGCAGTATTGAATGAGGATTAAAGAGCATGGCTTTTTTGGGTCCATGACAGATTCATACTGGCACACCCAGAGATCACTTAGTCCATCATAAGTTGTAGAGTTTTAAAGCCTCAATTAAAGCTCATGCTCTAAACTGCTATGTTCAACTCCCTCTCTAGTGAGGCCATTCTCCCTGTTCCTCAGAAGTTTCTGTTTAAAGAGCAACTTTTCCTATAACTGTGGTACTTTGCTGTTCATCATTTACAATTTAATCTTTATTTCAGTTCTTAATTATACATCTTTTTGATTTTTCATTTTTTATTCAAAACATTTATTGACTGCTTATTATGTATTCTGAGAGCTTTGAATTGGGAACATTTTTTCAAGCCTGGGGGTCTTTGCAGATTCTCACAAATACTATGTTTGAACCTTGAAAAACGAATACAGGTTTTCAAGTCCAGAAGAAAAAGAAGCCATTCCAGGTTGGAGGGATTCATATATTCAGTTACTCAGAGATGAGAGATCATAGCACCTTAGAGGAACTGCACGTAATTGGACTTTACTGGAAATGTAGATTTTATCTGAAGGCAATAAGAAATTGAAGAATTTTTTCCTGGAAGTGATACCAGATGTATATGCCTGAAAGGTCATCCGAAAGCAGTGTGACCCTTTAAAAGGGGTAGAGGCAAGGTTAGAGAAGGAGGGATTACTTATGGAGCTGTCACAATGACTTAGCTAGAAATGGGAAGGTCCTTAACCTAGGCCCTGCCACCAGGGATGGAGAAGGGATAGATTTAAAAGATACTTAGACAAAGTGACAGAGCTTCAATTGGATGTGTGGCAAGGGAGAGGTGTTGTTTTCCTCTGTGGTGCTCTTAACTCCAGGAAGATATTTGGAAGCGTGTGTGGGTTTTTTGGTTGTTATAATGTCTGAGGGTTGCTTCTGGCATAAATAGGTGCCAAACATCCTGCAATATATAGGTGACTTTCACACGATGGGAAATTGTGTTTCCTTGAGAAATACTGTAGGGTGTTGGCATTCGTTGAGAAAGAGAGGAGTACTGGGTCTGTGAAGGTAGAATTAGTGCAGTTTGAGTCAGGTTGAGTTTGAGTTTTTTGTTGTAAGGACCCAGTTATATATATCGGTCTACCATATAGAAGTAGGTTTCAGGTTTAGTAATTAGAAGTGGTTGCGAATATAATGTGAAAAATAGAATGTTTTGTGTGACTTACTCTTTTTCTTTTAACTTTTTTTTATTGTATAATAGAACATATATACAAAGCAAAGAAAGAAAAAATAATTTTCAAAGCACTCTTCAAGTAGTTACAGGACAGATCCCAGGGTTTGTCATGGGCTACCATACCATCATTTTTCCTTCTAGCTGCTCCAAAATATAGGAGGCTAGAAGGAATAAATCTTTCTTTTATCATGTGTGACTTACTCTTAGTGAACCCCTGCAGGATCCTGGCAATTGTAATTTCTAATTTATTTCTTATAAATGTCTGTTTTTGTCAGTGAATCAGCTTCAGGAGTACTTTTTTATTGTTTTTAAAAATTGAGCAGCACTTGTCCCTTAGAGTCTCTACTAGTGTCGTGATTCTTCATAGATTATGAAGTGCAGTTCCAAGATCACATCTAGCATGCCTTTTAAGGTTCTTGGGATGTAATCTTTCCTGTCCTAGAGATAGAAATTCTTTTGTAAAAGTTAGCTGCTTTCGTAATTATTTTGGTTCCTTGAAAGCGATCATAGCTCCCATCTCTCTGCCACACGGCACTACTGCTGCTTTACTGTGCTCCAGTTAAACAGCCATTGATGTCATCTTCAGCAGACGTAACAGATGTTAGTTTAATATTTTAACTTTTTAACCACCATCCTACGGTGTCCTCCTGAGATGAGAGTTGGTTAGCCAGCAGCCTGGGGTGTAAGTAGCAGTCCTGAATGTTTTCACCCATGGGCGTGCATCAGTGATTCTCCGCTGGGACGTGGCAGGGTCTGGAGACAGGTGTGGCTGTCCCCTACCTGGGGGTGCATCCTGGAGGCCGAGGCCAGGTGCGCCAAGCACCCCCCAGTGTACTGCACAGTCTCCCCAGCAAGGGATCCCCTGGCCCAAGTGTCACAAGTGCCAGGTTGAGGACTTGGTGCTCATCAGGGCTTGAATGCCTCCAAGCCACTCAGACACGGTCATCCGCATTACCTTAGACATCCTGGCATCCCTGCGAGGTGAGCGACACATGCCACGCTTACCTGAACATGCCCCCAAGGGACATATGCTGGTGATGGACATAGAATACACACCTCGGATTTATTTCTATAGGAAAATTGTAGTACTTAATATTCAGGGCACAAACTTTGGTTATGATATTGTTGGGGATCTCAGTTGTTTTTTATAAGATCATTTGCGGGATATATATTTATGACATTGAAATATATTTTTAATATTACAGATCTAGAAATGGCCATTGCCTACTGGAATTTAGTGCTTAATGGAAGATTTAAATTCTTAGACTTATGGAATAAATTTTTGTTGGTAAGTTCATGTTTTCTGTAGTTTTATGTTTTCTCTGAATTTATGCCTTGTTTGAAAATGCATGAATAATGACTCCCAGGGATGTGTACCTTCCTGGCAACGTGGGACAGAGATCCTGGAATGAGCTGAGACTCAGCATCAAGGGACTGAGAAAAACCCTAGAATGAGCTGAGAATTAACATCAAGGGATTGAGAGAACCTTCTCGACCAAAGGGGGAAGAGTGAAATGAGACTAAGTGTCAATGGCTGAGAGATTCCAAACAGAGT
>PVIY010062326.1:0-10904 GCA_004026745.1 Myrmecophaga tridactyla | reverse complement strand
AAATTGAAATTAAAAGGATACAAATTTTTTTTAATTTATCTATTAATTAAAAAATAAAGAAACAAAATAAAACAACATACATAAAAGGATACAAATTTTTTTTTTTTTTTTTAGGGAGAGTAAAGTTATTTTATTAAATCATGCACATCACGTGTGCTAGTGCAAATAGTTTAATCTGTACTCCAGAAATTCTATTGTACTTTATATCTTTACAAAATAGATTTAAAACAATTATTTACTTAAAAAAATGTAATTCTGAAGTTAAGCATTTCAGAACAATATTTGCAATAACCTATATACAAGAGGTACTGGGTACCACTGGCATATTAGCATTCTGTGGTGGAGTGGCTTCCTGCAACAGAAAATGATGAAATGAACTATATGACAGTATTTTCTATAAGTCATTTGTGACTAATAAAAGGATACAAATTTTAAATAACTTTTTTTAAAAGCCTGAAAAATGTGAACTGTGTCACACAATTTAGCTATTTGGGAAATAAACTGAACAAGATTTTCTTATAAAAATTAAAAATAAATAACCAAGATAATTCAATAGGAAATGGATCGTCTTTTCAAGAAATGGTGCCAGAACAAACTGATATCCATCTGATAAGAATTATACATGATCTTTACCCCTTATCATACTCAAAAATTAAACTGAATTGGATCACAGACTACATATAAAAGCTATAAGCATCTAGAAAAAAATCATCATGGCCTTGGAGTATTAAATATATTAGACTCAAAAAATTCAAATCATAAAAGAAAAATAAAATCGGCTTCATAAAATTTATAAACTTCTTCTCTTTAAGAGATGAAAAGAAGAAAATAGGTAAGCCACAGTCTGGAAGAAAACATTGGTAATGCATATATCTAACAAAGGATTTATAACTAGAATGCACTAAAACCTTTTACAGTTCAATAATAATAAGATAAGATTTATAAAAAAGAGAAAAAGCCCAACAAATTGAATCAATCTTTCACAAAAGAAGATATACAAATGACTAATAAGCACATGGAAACCTGCTTAACATCATTAATCAATAGGGAAATGCAAATTAGAACCACAAAAAGATACCACCACACACCCCACTAGACTAACAACTCCAAATGTTATTAGGGTGTGGAGCAAATGGAAGTCTCATACATTGCTGATGGGAGTGCAAATTAGTATAACCACTTAAGAAAAATGTTTGACAGCTTTTTTGTTAAGTAAAACATACAAAAAAAAAAATCCTATGAGCCAGCCATTCCACTCCAAGAGAAATCAAAGTATGTGTCTATATAAAGACCTGGACACTAATGTTCAAAATAACTTTATTCGTAATAGCTAAAAACTGGAAATAAGCCATTGTCCACCAACAAGTGAAGACAAACAAATTGTGACTCACATGTACAAGGCAAATGCTCAGTAACAGAAAAAAATTAAACTACTGATAACGTACTTTTATGAAGACACAAAAGGAGATATGCAATATAATTTCATTTATATGACATCCTATAACAGGCAAACTCTATCTGTAGTGTCAGAAAGCAGATCCATGATTGCCTGGAGTGGGGAGAAACTGACAGCAAAGAGGAATGAGAATACTTCTTGGCATGCTGGAAATGCTCTATACCTTGATTCTAGTAATGGTTACACTTGTAAAAACTTATCTCAAACTATATACTTGAAATGACAATATTTCATTTTATGTAAATTATACATCAATAAAGTTGATATCAAAGAGAAAAACAACAGCCCATTTCCAAGTGAACACGAGTCAGTGGGATAACACTCTTTAGCTTCATGAATGTTCCTTTTTTTTTAAGATTATCTATCTTTATATTTTCCTTAATTTCAGGTCAATATGACACCCTTATTTTGAGGGTGTTCTCATCTGCCCACTTGGCAAAAAACTCCTAGGACTTCCAAGGTGTTGTGACAAGAACTCTAGACTAGTTATCCTTAGAGCCTTAAGCTTCCAAGTTACTACAGGAAGTAATCAACAAAGACAAGTACATCTTCTAAATAGGGATTCCATGGACATAATTAAAAATAGGCCACTCTGAACAAACAGGAATGCCTACCTGAATCCTTGCTTCCCATACTGTCTTCTCATAAAATCAAAGAACTTTTGCCACTGACTGATGGGAAATTTTGACTAAATATGCAAGTATAAATACACATACTTTTTAATAAAGAAAAATGATATTTTGAAAAATCCAATTATCATTGTAGTAGTCTGAAGCTATTACATACCCCAGAAAAGGCACTATTCTTTTTAATACATTCCTATGGGTGCAGACCTATTGTAGTGAGACCTTTTGATTAGATTATTTCAATTGAGAAGCTGCCTTAAGGTGGGTCATAATCACCTGGAGTCCTTTATAAGAGATATACCCCCAGAGAGTTCACAGATGCCCCAGAGAAACTAAGAGAAGAAGCTACTGAAGCTAGAAGGTGAAAGCAATGAAACCTCAGAGGGACCAGCAGATACCAGCCATGTGCCTTCCTATATGACACAGGTGACCCAGATGCCAACAGCTTTTCTTCAAAGAAGGTATCATCCTGTTAATGCCTTAATTTGCACATTTTCATGATCTTAGAACTGCAAACATGTAAGCTAAAAAATACTCATTGTGTTCAAATAAATTTAGTAGATTGAAATGCTAGTGATCAATGAAAGGGAGTGGGTACAGGGTATAGAAAAAAATAGGGGAAACAAAGGCTAAAATATATTGGGTAAATGGAAATACTAGCAGTCGATGAGAGGGTAGGGTAAAGGGTATGATATATATGAGTTTTTTTCTTTTTTCTTTTTATGTCTTTTTCTGAATTGATACAAATGTTCTAAGAAATGATCATGGTGATGAATATATATATATATATACACACCAAGAATGGAATGATCATATGGTAAGAATGTTCATGTTTGTATGTTATATTTTTAAAAAAATTTTTTTTTAATTTTTTAAATCCTCATTGTAAAAGCCAACCCATTTCTAGTATATTATCCAGTAGCTTTTTTTTTGATATTTTCATTGAGGAATCTTCATACACATACAGTCCAACTATATTATAGAATCAATGGCTCACAATATCATCACATAGTTGTATACTGATCACCATGATCATTTTTAGAACATTTGCACGATTCCAGAAAAAGAAATAAAAAGAAAAACTCATATATCCCATGCCCTTTACCCCTCCCCTTCATTGACTACTAATATTTCCATACATCCAGTTTGTTACCCTTTACCCTCCCCCCATTATGTATTATTTAATCCTTATTTTTTTTACTCATCTGTCCATACCCTGGGATAAAAGGAGCATCAGACACAAGGTTTTCACAATCACATGGATACATTGTAAAAGCTATATAGTTATACCAATCGTCTTCAAGGCATTCCAGCAGCTTTAACCAACAGAAACAATCATATATATATGATTGTTTTATATATACACATATGTATATAAATTTTCTACATAAAACTACCTCTAAAAGAACTCTGTTAAACAGACTAAATACTAAATGTTCAAGGACTTAATATATCTGTAATCAGGATTTATTTTTCTGTAAAACTCATTATACCCTAAAAGCATTATAAACAAAAGCATTATTATATGATGGAGAAAAAAAGGGGAGAGGGATAAAATATCAGGAAGATATTTAAGTTCAGTATAAGACTGGTATGCCTTCTTTCTCCAAAAATGTAGTTTTATATCACTTAAGGTGTCTAAGCACAGGCTAGATAATTACCCTAACAGGATGTTGCAAGAGAGAATTTAAGAACTCTTAAACTACACCCCTTCCAAACCTGATATTGATTTCATAATAAGAAAATCACTTTATACATATAAAACATTATTCTCAGTACAGATTTAAACTGAATTAAAACCATATATACAATCAGTTCTCAATTATCCATGCACAGAGTCAAGTAGTAGTATAGATATTAAAAACAAAAAATCAAATTTTATCATACCCCAAAAATGCACTGCTTTTATTAATATCAAAATTAACTAGCATCTAAAATATATATCAATAGTAGAGGGAATGAATGAGAGCCTGGAAGCCAGGTATGTGGCCGCAAGGAGCCAGAGTGAATTAAACTACAAATGAATAATCAAAAGTTGTATATTACATATTTCATTAAGCAAGCTGCTGGCTCCTGATTTCATAATTTTAATTCTTTTACCATCTGTTTGATATTTTATACCTTTTTACTATTTAATATTTATATAAAATGCAAATTCTTTGCAATAGTCTTATTGTATAAAACATAATATGGAATAAAAAGTAACTGACTGGCAAACCACATACTACATTTCCAGTTTTTCAATAAGCACTGAATTTTTAAAACTCCGAAAACATAACCTGATTATTGAATGGTTTAAACTTCTGGTCAAAAAGGCAGAAAAACTGCAGTTAACACTACTTTATAAAAATCATCATATTCCAAAAATCTGGAGTATAAAATAAAATGGTATGGCAAGAGATACCTTTCTTAGTGGTAAACGCCCCAAAAGATTTAGTTAAGGTAGTGATAATAGTAGGATTATAACATATCTTACATTTATACAGCGCTTTATGGTCTTCAGAGCACTTTTACATATATTACTGCATCTTATCCTCACAGTAATATTTCAAAAAAGACATGAATATTTTATCAAAGGATATGACTCAAAGTCACAAATCTGAATTAGGAGTAGAACTTTAGTACTTGTTTCTTTCTAGCAATAGAAATAGCTGCCTATTGCTCTTTCTGCCATAACATAAGCATGTGAGATAAAAAAGATCAAACTAATACATGCCGAACGTTCTGTAAGTCTGAATGACGGGCAGGCCATGGTGGCTCAGTGGCAGAGTTCTCGCCTGCCATGCCAGAGATCGGGGTTTGATTCCAGGTACCTGACCATGTAAAAAAAAAAAAAAAAATGTCTAACCATAATCAGTCTCTCACCAACAAGCCACCTTTAAAAATCTGAATAAATTAAGGTATAAAAACGAAAATAGAACCTCATTTGACTTTCACCGTGTGCTCTAATCTAAAAGAACTGAATAACATCGTAAGAAATTCTCTTTGATTATTAATGCTTGAAATACTTCCCAAGCCCATGGCTATACTCTGTCCCCTTTTACTAGGTTTGTTTCAGAAAGTTTAATTCATTTTTTAAATATAATATATTATATTGTCATTAAAGATAAACTTTGAATTCCTTTGAAGAGGTAAGATACCCCATATGTTACCCCAGCATGTACTGGAATGCTTTCCTACCCTCAGATGAAACCATACACTGATCCTATGGATCAAATTTCTTTTTCTCTCATCTTGATTATAAAAATCCTATTATAGGGCGGGCCACGGTGGCTCAGCGGCAAGAACGCTTGCCTGCCATGCCAGAGGACCCGGGTTCGATTCCCGGTGCCTGCCCGTGTTAAAAAAAAAAAAAAAAAAAAAATCCTATTATAAGCATTTTTCTTTTTTTTCTTTCTTTTTTTGCACTCCTCACGGTTTCTGTAGTAAAATTGTAAAGAACAGATGGAAGTTATAGGAGGGTAAAAAATTAGCTACCAAATGTCAGCAATTTGAAAAATCTACCAAACAGATACAAAGTAGCCAAAGCTAGCATTTTATGAGTTTCTGGCCTGCACAGATCCTCTACATCTACATATAAAATGAGGTACCTTTCTATAGGTTCCACAGTAAAAACATAGAGTAGAAAGAAGTTATCTTTTCCCATATAATTATCATTTGGCTAAAAACAGTGTGGCTGTATTTGACTCTCAGTAGAAAACAGCAATAGATAACGGATGCATCATCTGAACAGAAGTCAAAATAGGACAAGAAGTTTCAACTTAATGAAGTATCTTGGCAACACAGGGAGGAAACCTGAGGCAAAATCTCACTTCAGAGTCCTATGAGTATAACCCAGAAGTCCCAGAGACCAGGACTGTCTTCACGAATAGACGGCAATCATGTAGCCTCCTCAAACTGGGTTAGTAATTCCTCCTAATAAAATTGTATTTAATGAGGGCATACCTGATGCCTCCAGATGTTCTTTTCTTTCTTAATGTTTACCTTCTTCTTAATAAGAATATCTTGTGTACTTCCATCAATTTTTGAAACATAAAAGCTCAATATTAAAAAATTTAAAAGGGGGAAATTCAACTTCCCCATTTGGAGAAGGCCTGATATTCTTGCAAACAATGAGGACAACAAAATTAATAGGCCGAACCCTCAATCTTGGTATTTGTTCATATGAAACTTATCCCCGCAAAGGATAGGCTAAGCTTACTTAAAATTAGGCCTAAGAGTTACCCCGAGAGAACCTTTCATTGCTCAGATGTGGCCTCTCTCTCTCTCCCAGCCAAAACAGCAAACAAACTCACTGCCTTCCCCTTCTCTACATGGAACATGACTCCCAGAGATGTAAACCTCCCTGGCAACATGGGACAGAAATCCTAGAATCAGCTGGACTTATCATCAAGGGATTGAGAAAACCTTCTTGACTGAAAGGGGGAAGAAAGAAATGAGACAAAATAAAGTGTCAGTGGCTGAGAGATTTCAAAGAATTAAGAGGCTATCCTGGAGGTTATTCTTATGAATTATATAGATAACTCCATTTTAGTTTAAGATGTATTAGAGAGGCTACAAGGAAGTGCCTGAAACAGTAAAGCTGTGTTCCAGTAGCCATGTTTCTTTAAGATAATTGTATAATGATAGAGCTTTCGCAAAGTGACTGTGTGATTGTGAAAACCTTGTTCTGATGCTCCTTTTATCTACAGTATGAACAGGTGAGCAAAAAATATGGAGTAAAAACAAATAAATAATAGGGGGAACAAATGTTAAAATAATTTGGGTAGAGAGAAATACTAGTGGTCAATGAGAGGGAGGGGTAATGGGTATGGTATGTATGAGTTTTTCTTTTTTTCTTTTTCTGGAATGATGTAAATGTTCTGAGATATGATCATGGTGATGAACATATAATTACATGATGATATTGTGAACCACTGAATGCACAACAATTACAGAATGTTCATGTTGAGAATGTTCATGTTACACCATAAGTACATGGAACCTTGTGTAGGGCATGAGATTTTGTAGGTTTGTCCAGAATGATGCCCTGATAAATCCTAGAGTGATTTGAACAGTGAATAAAAAAGTATTTGCAAAGTCTCCTTGGGGAAATGGCGAGAAAGGGGGAAAATTCAACTTCCACGTGCAGAGAACTCCAGATATTCTCACAAGCAATGCGGACAGCCAAAGCAATAGGCTGAGCCCTCAATCTTGGGATTTGTTCATATGAAACCCATCCCCACAAAGGATAGGCCAAGCCTATTTAAAATTAGGCCAAAGAGTCACTCCCAAGAGAACCTCTTCTGTTGCTCAGATGTGGCCTCTCTCTTAGCCAACACAACAAGCAAAATCACTGCCTGCCCCCTCTCCATATGAGACATGACTCCCAGGAGTGTAAACCTTCCTGGTAACATGGGACAGAAATCCTAGAATGAGTTGGGACTCAGTACTAAGGGATTGAGAAAACCTTCTCGACCAAAAGGGGGTCGAGAAATGAGACAAAATAAAGCGTCAATGGCTGAGAGATTTCAGAGTTGAGAGGTTATCCCAGAGGTTATTCTTACGTATTATATAGATATCAGCTTTTTAGTTAAGATATAACGGAGAGGCTGGAGGGAAGTGCATAAATGTTGAGCTGTGTTCCAGTAGCCATGTTTCTTGAAGATATTATATAATGATATAGTTTTCACAGTGTGTAACTGTGAAAACCTTGTGTCTGATGCTCCTTTCATCTACCTTATAGACAGATGACTAAAACATATGGATTAAAATAAATAAATAATAGGGGAAACAAATGTTAAAATAAATTTAGTAGATTGAAATGCTAGTGATTGATGAAAGGGAAGGGCAAGGGGTATGGTACGTATGAATCTTTTTCTGTTTTCTTTTTATTTCTTTTTCTGAATTGATGCAAATGTTCTAAGAAATGATCATGATGATGAATATACAACTATGTGATGATATTATGAGTTATTGATTATATACCAAGAATGGAATGATCATATGGTTTGTATGTTGTTATGTTTAAAAAAAATAAAAAGAATGTTCGGGTCATATGTTGATTGGTTTTATTAATAAAAATAATTTTTTTAATTTTAAAAGGGTTAAAAGAGAGCACATTTGTAGAAGGGGAAAGGGCAGAGTCAGCCCATAGAAACTCCACTGGGCACTACCTGAGACATCCTTCATTGAAACTATAGGGCTCTCTATAGTTTGAAATACTCAGCTCAAGGTTTAACTGATGGCCCTGAGGTACATAAATAACCGCAAGCAAAAATACTGAACAAGAATCTAGAAGAGTTCCCAAGGAAGATAAAACTAAAACTTGAACTAAAATAAGTAATTTTATGGTATATATGAAAACAAATAGATCATCATTGTAAGTCTTTCCCATATAAAAGAGAACAGAAAAAGGGGGAAATCTGCCATAATGGTATATATAAATAAGTAAACTTATGTAGTAGAGAGTAAAAAGGGTTTCTGTAAATATTTTTGACTTCATACAGCTATGTAACTAAACAATTGGTAAGCAAAACTATTGTATGCTAAAAAACTAAAACAATGACATGATTTAAGAGTAGAGGGAGACTCAATTATTCAGATACCTAATGCAAATCAAATGTATAAAACCATAAAGTTCACTTAAAATTACAAATTCCACAAATCAGAGAAGGATGACTTGACCAAGATTATACAAATAAAATCGAAGCTTGAATATGAACCAAGGTCTTTAATTAGCCAACCAAGGAATGACATTTCCACTACTAGTTCCCTGTTATAGGATATACATAGACATATATAAGGTAGCTCCAGAACTGAAAAATGCAGGATATATTTCTGGTAAAAGACAAAAAAGGAAAGAATTATAAGGCATAATTAACAATATATCTAAAAGAATGTGTCAATGAAAGGGACTCAAAAAGGAGATCAAAGAAGTAAAACTGGCAGACTGGCAATGAACATCCAAAGAGAGCGATCAGAACTATGAACTCAATTGTATGGTACTCCTTCATTCCACAAATCCTTATTGAGAATTTACTAGGTCAAGAATAGGCTTAGGGCAGGAGTGAACAACCTAAAACAAAGAATATATTCTAGTTTATATGAAGTTAGTGAACAAAGAGGAAGGGAGGGAGATAGGAAAGAAATGAGGAAAGAATTCGGATTGTAATGATAAGTGCTATGAAAAAAAAAGCAGGAGAAAAACAGAGTGGCAGAAGGAAAGAAGGGTACTATTTTACAAAGTGTGTAGGGAAGGATTCTCTGAAGCCATTTGAGCAGGGATCTGCATAAAGTATAGGAAAAAGAATCATGTGCTTATGGAGAGGAATGGGGAAAGGTTTCTGAGAGAAGGAATTGCAAGAGCAAAAGTAGGAGAAAAAGGAAGAATTTGGCTACGGTGCCATGAAGAAGTGGGAGGAGAGCAGGAGACCAGGTAAGAGAATACAGCACATAAAATGAACTCAAAAACCATTTGTTGAATTAATGAAGACCTGCTTGGACAACTAGCAGGTTATTCTATAAATGGCAATGGCTCTCTAAAACATCTCTGTGATGATATCCCTATGAACTATAATATTCCCTATTCCTTTTTCCCCCTTTTCGTTTTCTTTGGAGTGGGGGGGCTGCTATCTGCCACCCATGCTCATCATCTCATATCTCTGCTCTTTACAGATGAAACCTATCATCTCTTCCCTATACTCCTCAATTACTGCATTATTGCACTCCCATCCACATTCCTGATCCTATTACTTTGCCACATCCAGGAAGCTCTGACAATCCAAGCCCTTCCTCCAAGCTCAACTGCTAGCTAGGTTCCTCTGATCCAATTGAGGCCACTCATGTAGCTCAGGTCTCCTTCACTGTGGATGAATAACTACTATATTTAATTCTTGACTTCAGTGTCTTTCCCACTTAAATGTACTTTCTGATGAAAAAGAGGTACTGCTATTTTGCTAACGCAGAGTTTGATAGCATTTCAATTTGTCTTGCTCATAATCTTAACTTACAGGAAAAAAAGAATACCATGAGGGAACTTCTAGTCTAAATTTCATATTGATAAACCAGGAATAAACGTTTGATGTTAAAGTAACAAGAACTTGCAAAGAAAGTACCACCTTGCAGACTGTTATGGCAAGAGGCAAAAACTAAGCTTAGGATAGCAAGGTTTTTTTCATTTTCAATCTACTAAATTTATTTTAACATTTGTTTGCTCTATTATTTATTTACTTTTAATCCATATGTTTTACTTGTCCATTGATGAGGTAGACAAAAGAAGCATTAGACACAAGGCTCTCACAACCACACAGTTGCACTGCGACAGCCATATCATCATACAATTATCTTCCAGAAACATGGCCACCGGAGCATAGCTCCACATTTTCAGGCAGTTACCTCCAGCCTCTCCATTCAACCTTAACTGAACAGGTGATATCTATTTAATGCATAAGAACAACCTCCAGGATGACCTCTCGACTCTGTTTGGAATCTCTCAGCCACTGACACTTTATTTTGTCTCATTTCGCTCTTCCCCCTTGTGGTAGAGAAGATTTTCTCGACCCAGCTCATTCTAGGATTTCTGTCTCACGTTGCCAAGAAGGTCCACACCCTTGGGAGTCATGTCCCACATAGAGAGGGGGAGGGCAGTAAGTTTGACTGCTGTGTCGGCCAAGAGAGAGAGGCCACATCTAAGCAATAGAAGATGTTCTCTGAGGGTGATTCTTAGGCCTAATTTTGAGTAGGCTTAGCCTATCCTTTGTGGGATTAAGTTTCATATGAACAAACACCAAGACTGGAGGCTCAGCCTATTGCTTTGGCTGTCCCCACTGCCTGTGAGAATA
>PVIY010062325.1:0-10911 GCA_004026745.1 Myrmecophaga tridactyla | reverse complement strand
TGGTTTTATTACTTTTCCCCATTGTTAAAACAGCCTTTCTTGCATATAGATTAGTGCTTTGCAAACTGTGAATAGTGACTTATTGGTACTTGAGGTCAATTTATACCAGCATGTTTAAAAAACTGACCAGCATATTTAAAAAAATGAAATCAAGGACAAGAGAAGGAAAAGGTCAGAGTTTCAGAGATTATCTCAGGCAGACAGTAATATTATTCCAGCAAGCTTTTTGTGAGTGTGTGTGTATCCAGGGTTGTGATGCGAAATGACTTTCTCACAGTCAAAAAAGTTTGAAAGCCATTGTAGTTGCCAGCAATGCTTTTAGTTTAGTAGCTTTGTTTTGTTTTTCCATGTCCTTATTTGGATATATCAGACCTCATTTTGGTTGTTGTTGTCTGCACACTTTACCAGCGTCTGTGTGTGTGTGTGTGTGTGTGTAAGGGGGTAATTCCAAAGTCTTAAAAACAAAGGCAAAAGCTTAGACTACCTATAGGCACGCCTAAGAGTTATTGCTAGAGGACCTCTTTTGTTGCTCAGATGTGGCCTCAGTCTCTCTAAACCCAACTCTGCAAATGAAATCATTGCCCTCCCCCCCATGTGGGACATGACATTCAGGGGTGAAAGTCTCCCTGGCAGCATGGGAGATGACTCCCAGGAATGAGTCCAGCCCTGGCACCCTGGGATCAACAATTCCATCCTGACCAAAAGGGGGAAAAGAAGTATAATTAATAAAGTATCAGTGGCAGAGAGAGTTCAGAGTTGAGAGACTACTCTGGAGGTTGCTGTTATGCAAGCTTCAGGTAGACCTTGCTACCTATCATAACCTGCCAACCCCCAACCAGGACCATTCCAGCCAATCCTAAAGAACACTTAGGGCAATATATAAGATTCCACAAGTGTTCCATGCACTAGAGTAATTTTCCAAAAACCTACAACCTCCAGATGGGTCGCTGGTCCAGATAAATCCTGAAACCTAGCTCAACCTCACCAGAACATCAGATAGTTCTATCTCCCTACCCTATATTAGTAGCAGACCCTTCCAATATGAAAAATTTAGAATGGCCATAGCCCAAACACCCCTAAGGAGAGGGATGGAAAGATCAAAGGTGATGGTGGAGTTATACTGAGAAGATAGGATCTAACAAATGAATATGAATGCTGAATCATTAAATTGATATCTCTTTTAGTCTCCAGCTAGAAGTAACAACCTAAAATTGTGGAATTGCAGGCCATGTCAAACTCTGAAATATATTCTACAACCAATTGTGGTGCTGTGCTTTGAAATGTATAGCTTTTTTGTATGTATGTTATTTCTCACAAAAATAAAACAAGGAAAAAAGTCAACTGTGGTGATAAAAAAGTATTTAAGCCCTCTAGCCTTCTATATCCTGGAGCAGCTAGAAGGAAAAATATGAGAGGATTGTATGGTTGTCCATGACAAACTCTGGGATCTGTCCTGTAACAACTTGTTGAAGAGTGCTTTGAAAACTATTGCTTTTTTATTTCTTTGCTTTGTATATATGTTATACTATACAATAAAAAAGTTAAAACAAAGGCAAAAAAACTTTCCCAAGTCCCTGTCTCCCATCCCTGCCCACCCCCAGGGACCTAAAATGTTAAGACAGGAGCTCCCAGATGGTGTGGAAAGGAGATTCCTAGAGAGGCCTGATTGGGAGGCCATGAAACATCCTGTATCACTGTTTGCCATTCTGTTTGCCCTACTCCCACCTCCAACTCCCTCACCTGTGGGTGCCCAGCCCAGATCTGTGGGACCCTTCAGTGCAGCTGCCCCCACTAATTGACAGTTTGGGCGAGGCAAGGAGCGCCAAGGGACTGAGACTTGCTGTCCCCTTCCTCTTATATTCAGGGGACAGCCCCTAACAGACTCTTGACAGCTGAGGTGATGGTCAGAGGGGTTGGCAAAAAAGCTAGACACAGGCCATTAGGAAAGCCACATGTTTGCCAGGAATTCCCTCTCTAGGTTGCAAGTGACTGAATTAACTCCATCATAAATCACTTTGTATGTGCTGCCTGGAGTCCTGCACTAGACATTTTACCTACATGGCCTCACTAAACCTGCACCACAGCACTGGGGTTGCCAATGCTGTAGTGAGCCCCATTTCACAGATCGAAATTGAGCCCCAGAGCAGGAACATCTCTTGATCGGGATGACACAACTCATGACTGGAATCCAGACACTGGAGAGTTCAAGCTGCCAACTCTGTGCCCAGCTCCCTCCCCAGTGCGTCTCAACAACCCAGGGATAGTAATGACAAATCAGTGATAAGAATAATATTGCGGCTAACCCTTGTGGGGCATCTACTATGAGCCAATTACTGCTCTAACTGTGCCTTAGATGTGTTGTCTTCAGAGGCTGTGTCTATTGTAATGCTATTTTAGAGAGAAGAAAACTGAGGCACAGAGCATGCACTCTGGGAGGACAGAGAGGTAGCAAAACCAGATTGGATCCCAGGCACGGAGGGCTCTAAGCCTTTGAGGCTGCAAGCCCTCCAAGCACCGACTATGTGAAAGCCAACTGCCCTGACTGCAACAAGCTCACAGACCCGAAAGAAAGACTTAGAGAGAGGAAGTAAAGCAAGGCGGTGTGATTGTGATGGGGAGGGGGACCTCACTCACTTAGTGTGGCCTTCTCTGGGCTGGGGCATGTGGCTGATACCTGAGGGCTGAGAAGCCAGCCTGGCAACATTCTTGGGGCAGGGAGCACAGCAAGCACTGCAGAGGAACAGAAAAGAGGAAGTGAGAATGAGGTGAATAAGGAAGAGGGAGGGGACCAGAAGAGACTTTGGATGGGGGCAGGGTTTCTAGGATGCCCAGCAGCCTCAGGAGTGGTGGGAAGGGTGTGGGTTGTACCCACCCTCTCCCTCTCCAGCTTGGGTTCAGTATCAGCCCGACTTGCAGACTCTCTTCCCCTCCTTCTCCCTTCTGGTGACATCATTACTCTCCACTTCCCCTTCAAGGTTTATGGTCCAACTCCAGCTCCCCTATTATTAGCACAGGGCTCCTGGGTCTCTTTTGAGCAGATGGGGCTACCTGTGTACGGTTCCTTCTTGTACTCATTTATTCATTCATTTACTTCTTCATGTGTTTAGCCACTCATCCATGGAATGCTGATTTGCCTCAAGGCTTTTGCCCCTGCAGGTCTCTCTGCCTGGAATGCTGTTCCCCCCGGCTCACTCAATCTTGTCTTCTCATTCCTCAGGGGTCTGTTCCAAAGTGGCCTCCTCTTCCTCCCTGATCACCCCAGTAAGTGCAGCCCCTGTGCCCTCTTCTGTTTTCTTCATATCGCTTTCTAAAATTAGCATGCTCCATTATTTCTTTACTTGATTGTAATCTGTTTCCCCTCATTAAAATGTGACTCCGGGAGAGATACAGTATCTGCCCTGTTCCCAGCAGTAATTCCAGTAGCCTACAGAGACAATAGGCTCAAAACTTACTTGTTGATTGAGTGAACAAATGAATGAATGAGGCACAAGTTTGGGGTAGATTGGAGAGGCAGGACGCCAGCTGGAATGACTGAGAAACACAGTCCCATAGAAGGGGAGAGCAAAAAAGCAGAGAGAATGTCAGCCTGAGGGCCAGGGAGGCCTCCTGGAGGAGGTGACACTTCAGCTAATGATCCTGCCCCACATCCTCTGACTTCATCTCATCTATGCTCCTCTCTCTGCTCCAGCCACAGTGGCCTCATTGCAGTTCCTCAAACACACCAGACATGCTCCTGCCAGGTTTTTGCACTTGCTCTCCTCTCTGCCTGAAATGCTATTTGCTCAGATATCCACATGGCTCCCTTCCTTCCTCAGATCTCTGGTCAAATGTCACCTCCTGATTTCCTAATTTAAATTGCAGCCCCCACCCATCACAGCCACTTCTGAGCTTCCTTCTTTATTATATGTTTTACGTATTTGTTTACAGGTTCTCTGTCTCCCAGGTTAGAGGGTCAGATCTGTGAGGGCAAGGTCTTGCTCACAGCCCTGTCCCCAGTGCCTAAAATGGCCTGGCATGTGGTGGGTCAATAAATATTTGTGGAATGAATGAATGAGAGACTGCTATGACCCTTGAGCTTAGCTCTAGATGGGATGATGAGGAGTCATGAGAAGAGTGTTCTAAATGGGGGGAATAGCACATGCAAAGGCAAAGATGAATCTCAGAGCTCGGTGGGTTTGGGGAAGAGAAAACAGTCTCATGTGTCCTCATGAAGTCAGTTCAGAAGAAATGAGGCTGGACTTGGGTAGTTGGGGTAATATTGATGCTCAGCTGAAGGAAAGGTTGACAGTGAGTCTGCCTAACTGGAAGGGAGGAGAAAAGAATCACAGTTAGATTAGAAGCTCCCAGGAGAAGGGTGAGACCTTCTCAAAAAAGAAAAGCAGGTGTCCCTATTTCCACCCCTAGGCTGAGCGCCCAAATAAAATCCAGCTTCTGCAGATCCAATAGACCTCAAACCCATCCCATCTGTGGCCACCACCAATTCCTTTCCGCCTTGTACAAAATCTGCTCCTCAGGTCCGGACATGGAGTCTAATTCCCCTCCTCTTGGATCTCGATTGGCTATAGTGACTCACCTCAACCAAGATTATGGTGGAAGTAACATTTTGAGACTTCCAAGGCAAGGTCATGAGAAGCCTTGCAGCTTCCATCTTGGAGCACTCACTCTTGGGAAGCCAGCTGCCATGTAAGAAGTTTACTAGCCTGAGACCACCATGTTACAAGGAAGCCTGCTTGCCACAAGAATAGGAGGCAGAGTGAGAGACATACCCAACCAGCTCCAGTTGGGCCAGCCATCTCAGTCCAGGTAGGAGACATGGAAGTGAAGACGCCATCCTGGACATTTGAGCTCCAGCAGATGCAACATGGAGAAGAATTGAGGAGCCTATCCAACAGCCAGAATCGGGGCAACAGATGTATAACCCCAGTGGAGCTGTCCCAGCTGTCCCCAGCCAATCAAGCCTCCTTAGCTGAGAGGACAATGACAAGCCATTCCTACAATGACCTGCCTGAATTTATGACACAGATTCCTGATATGACTGATGCTTAATGCCACTAAATTGTGGGGTAGTCACACCGTACTAGATAACTGGGACACCATCCCTTTTCCTCAGGTAAAAGAAAAAACAAAAAGCCTTGACCGATGATTAGGATATAGGAAAAAAAAAAAAACAGTCAAAAACCACTTTATTAAAACATTCTTCAGCAGCAGGAAGACAACAATAAAATAATCACACATTCAGCATTCATTTCAGAATCTTTGATTAGAAAGTATAAATTTTTTTTTTAAATTGGCAAGTTTGCTGCTAATCATTTACATCAACTGTTATGGTTCTTTTCAACCATCATGAATTCTCTGACTAACCATTGTTTCATGACTTCATCATTTATTTAAGCAGTATGGCAATCCTTGAAGTGAACTAAAGCCAAAAGTTCTTAATGGGTATAATAAGGAAAAAACTGAAAACTTTTGTTGACACGTAGAACTTACTTATCTCTTGGACAGAGACTGCATGGAAACAGTAGGCTCAAGCAAAAAAAAAAAATTTTTTTTCCTCTGAGACTTTTCTTTAGCAAGCTATTGAGCATTTTACTGTGTTAAAGGGCACACATTTCTGTCTTTACATGTTTATTTTTTTATTGTGCAATCTTTTTTTTTTGCAGTTTTTAAAAATTGCTTTCAATGGAGAAATACATCATCTATTTGCAAAATAGTTCTGGAAAGATACGAAGAGTACAGATACTACAAAACAAAGCAAACTCCAAAGCAACAGCCTGACCTCCTTGTTATGAAGAGTAGAATTAAAAAGTCACTACACAGAAAATGTCCATGTTCCCAGCTTGACAAAACTTGGGTGCAGTTACACAAAACATGTAATAAACTGATTTTTTCCCCAATGTGTAAACAAAATGACAAGACTACGTCTGTGCCTGGCAATTTCAATCTAACCCTGAAGCTACACAAAATACACAGACACTTTGTACAGTTCACCTGCTAGTATGACCATCTTTTTCTCATGTGCTGGAAGGGAAGGCAAGGTGACTGTGCACAGCAAAGATGTGGGAAGTAGAGATTTTGTAAACTACATATCATAAAGCAAAGGTGAGAAACCTCAATTAATGCATAGCCTAAGGGGGAAAAGACTACACCATAACTTTGGGAAATTCATTTAGAAGGATGGGGAAGAGTTTAAGTAATTGCAGTTTAACATGAATAAATGCACTTACATGTTCATCTTTAAAGAGGGGTGTTTTGATTTGTTAATGCTGTCAGAAATGCAATATACCAGAAATGGGTTGGCTTTTATAAAGGGAATTAATTAAGTTACAAGTTTATAGTTCTAAGACCATAAAAATGACCAAACTAAGGCATCCAGAGAAAGATACCTTGACTCAAGGAAGGCTGACGTCTGTCAAATGGGAAGGCACATGGCTGGAATCTGCTGGTCCTTGTTCCCAATTCCATTGCTTCCAGCTTTTGATGCCAGTGGTTCCTCTTTGAGCATCTGTGGGACTTTACTTAGCTCCTCCAGGACACAACTCTGGGTTCTGGCTTGCTTAGCATCTCATGGGAAGGCACAAGGTGACCTCTGCTGGACTCTGCATCTCCAAATGCCCATTCCGAGGTGTTTCCCTCTCTCCAAACACTCTGCACTCCAAGCATCTCCAAAAGCCTGTGTCTCTTTCAGCTCTCTAGCAACTGTTCTCCAAGTATCTGAACCACCTCCAAAATGTTTCCCCTTTCAAAGGAGTTTAGTGAACTAATCAAGACCCACCTTAAATGAACAGAGTCACATCCTCATCTAATCAAAAGGTCACACTCACAATTGGATGTGCCACATTCCATGGAAGCAATCCATTCAAAGTTTCCACCCTCAACACTAGGTCTGCCCCCACAAAATTGGATTAGGAAAGAAAACATGACTTCTTCAGGGTACATAACAATTTTAAACCAGTGCAAGGGGTTTATATGCTTCTCTTCCAGCCTGGTATAAAGAGGAAACCAACTCCTATTTATTTTTCCTTGCTTTTATATATAGTTTTATTGCACCCCTACGATGCCTTAAAAAAATGTGTATACATAGTTGTTTATAATTTTATAAAAGAGTGTCATGCTGCTGTAACCTTTGGGATTTTCTTTCTCTCTTAATCTCCACTAGGCAGGTGGTATAGTTTGTTCATTTTGACTGCTGTGTGAATCCACTGCTGCACAATTCCTTTTCTAGTCAATTGGAGTTTGCCATTATGAACAGGGCTAGGAAACATTCTTGTATGTATCTTTTGCTCTACATTATATATTAGGGGCTTATCTGAGAGTAGAATTGTAGGGTCATGGTGTACATGGATGTTAAGTTTTAGAAAGTAATGCTAAGCTGTTTTTGAAAGCTCGATGTACAGCCCCTGCATGTAATGCCACCTGCAATCGTGTCCTCCACAATGATTGGCATGTGATTTTCATTTTGGCTTCTCAGATGGGTATTAAATGGTATCTCACTAAGCTAAGGGTTCGGTTTCTTGGGTACTAGTGGCGTTGAACATACTTCTATAGGTTGACCACTTGGCTGTGTTTCCTGTTTTGTGACTTTTCTTATTGTATCTCTTTTTCATTTTTCCTTTGGGTTATTTGTGCTTTTGTTTATTGATTAGAGAAGTCCCTTATATAACATTCTGGATTTTGTCTTTTATCAGTTAAGTACATTGTAAATATCTTCTCCCAATTTGTAACTTGTCTTTTCACATTCTTTTTTTCCTTTGGCTTTTAAAAAGGGGAATTTAATGAGTTGCTAGTTTACAGTTCTAAGGCCGAGAAAATATCCCAGTTAAAACAAGTCTATAGAAATGTCTAATCTAAGGCATCCAAGGAAAAATACCTTGATTCAAGAAGGTCGATGAAGTTCAGAGTTTCTCTCTCATTTGGAAAGGCACACGGTGACATGGCATCATCTGCTAGCTTCTTCTCCTGGCTTCCTGTTTCATGAAGCTCCCCAGGAAGTGTCTTCCTTCGTCATCTCCAAAGCGCTAGCTGATGGACTCTCTGCTTCATGGCACTACAGCATTCTCTGCTGTCTCTGAATCTCCTTCATTATCTAGAATGTTTCCTCTTTTATAGAACTCCAGAAACTTCTCCAGACCCACCAAAATGGGTGGAGACATGTCTTCACTTAATCCAGTTTAACAACCATTCTTGACTAAATCACATCATCCAGGGAGATGACCTGATTACAGTTTCAAACATACAGTATTGAATAGGGAATGGGATTTTGATTAAAACATGGCTTTTCTAGGGGACATACATCCTTTCAAACCAGCACACCCAGTTTGTGAATCTCCTGGCCCCTTTCTTCTTTGCTAATCAATGCCTCTGTTAAACAGTGGGAAGAAGATATGAAAAAGAGGTAAAATGCAGATATGTCCAATGTCTTTTCACATTCTTTAAGATGTCTTTTGATGACAAAGTTTCCTAATGTTAGTAGGGTCAGATTTTCCAATCCTTTTAAAGTGTAGTTGAATTTTTATCTGTTTAAGAAATATTTTCCTAAGTCTACATTTCTTTTATTATTATTTTTTTGTAATATCTTTGTCTGGCTTTGGTATGAGGGTGATATTGGTTTCATAGAATAACTCATTCTATGAACTCAAGGTAGCTTACCCTCCTCTTCAATTTCTTTGAAGAGTTTAAGTAGGATTGGTACTAATTCTTTCTGGAATGTTCGGTAGAATTCACATGTGAAGCCATCTTGTCCTGGACTTTTCTTTTTGGGGAGCTTCTTAATGACTGATTCAATTTCTTTACTGGTGATTGGTTTGTTGAGGTCGTCTATTTCTTCTCGAGTCAAAGTTGGTTTTTCATGCCTTTCTAGAAAGTCATCCATTTCATCTACATTGTCGAATTTATTAGCATAAAATTGTTCATAGTATCCTCTCATTACTTCCTTTATTTCTGTGGGGTCAGTGGTTATGTCTCCTCTTCCATTTCTGATTTTATTTATTTGCATCCTCTCTCTTCTTTTTGTCAGCCTCGCTAAGGGTCCATCAATCTTATTGATTTTCTCATAGAACCAACTTCTGGTTTTGTTGATTTTCTCAATTGTTTTCATGTTTTCAATTTCATTTATTTCTGCTCTCATCTTCGTTATGTTTTACCTTTTGCTTGCTTTGGGGTTAGTTTGCTGTTCTTTCTCTAGTTCTTCCAAGTGGACAGTTAATTCCTCAATTTTTGTCCTTTCTTCTTTTTTTGATACAATTATTTAGGGCAATAAATTTCCCACAACACTGCCTTTGCTGCATCCCATAAATTTTGATATGGTTTCATTTTCAGTTGCCTTGAGATATTTACTGATTTTTCTTGTAATTTCTTCCTTGACCCACTGGTAGTTTAAGAGTGTGCTGTTGAGCCTCCACATATTTGTGAATTTTCTGGCACTCTGCCTATTATGGATTTCCAATTTCATTCCTGTATGATCTGAGAACGTGTTTTGTATGATTTCAATCTTTTTAAATTTATTTAGACTTGCTTTGTGACCCAGCATATGGTATACCCTTGAGAATGATCCATGAGCACTTGAGAAAAAGGTGTATCCTGCTGTTGTGGGGTGTAATGTTCTATAAATGTCTGTTAAGCCTAGCTCATTTATTGTATTATTCAACTTCTCTGTTTCTTTATTGTTCTTCTATGTTCTGTCCATTGATGAGAGTGTGGAATTGAAGTCTCCAACTGTTATGGTAGATGTGTCTATTTCTCTTTTCAGTGTTTGCCTCATGTATTTTGGAGCATTCTGGTTTGGTGCATATATATTTATGATTGTTATGTCTTCTTGTTGAATTGTTACTTTTATTAATACATAGTGTCCTTCTTTGTCTCTTTTAACTGTTTTACATTTGAAGTCTAATTTATTGGATATTAGTATAGCTACTCCTGCTCTTTTCTGATTATTATTTGCATGGAATATCTTTTCCCAACATTTCACTTTCAACCTATGTGTATCCTTGGGTCTAAGATGTGTTTCCTGTAGACAGCTTATAGATGGGTCCTGTTTTATAATCCATTCTGCCAGTCTATGACTTGTGATTGGGGAGTTTAATCCATTAACATTTAGTGTCATTACTGTACGGGTAGTACTTTCTTCTACCATTTTCTCTTTTGCATTTTATATGTCATATCTAATTTTCCTTCTTTTTATCTTTACTCATAGTCTTCATTTCTACATTCTTCTCCACACCTCTCTCTCCTGTCTTTTCATATCTACCTCTAGTGCTCCCTTTAGAATTTCTTGCAGAGCTGGTCTCTTGGTCACAAATTCTCTCAGTGATTTTTTGTTTGACAATGTTTTAATTTCCCCCTCACTTTTGAAGGACAGTTTTGCTGGATATAGAATTCTTGGTTGGCAGTTTTTCTCTTTTAGTATCTTAAATATATCATCCCACTGTCTTCTCACCTCCATGGTTTCTGCTGAGAAATCTATGCATAGTCTTATTAGGTTCCCCTTGTATGTGATGGATTGCTTTTCTCCTGCTGCTTTCAAGATTCTCTTTCTCTTTGACATCTGACATTCTCATTAGTAAATGTCTTGGATTACGTCTATTTGGATTTATTCTCTTTGGGGTACGCTGCACTTCTTGGATCTGTAATTTTAAGTCATTCATAAGAGTTGGGAAATTTTCAGTAATAATTTCCTCCATTAGTTTTTCTCCTCCTTTTCTCTTCTCTTCTCTTTCTGGAACACCCACAACACGTATATTTGTGCACTTCATGTTGTCATTCAATTCCCTGAGTCCCTGCTCGTATTTTTCCATTCTTTTCCCCATATTTTCTTTTGCTTGTCAGATTTCAGATGTTCCGTCCTCCAGTTCACTAATCCTATCTTCTGCCTCTTGAAATCTGACATTGTAGGTTTTCATTGTTTTTTTTTTTTCA
>PVIY010062324.1:0-10905 GCA_004026745.1 Myrmecophaga tridactyla | reverse complement strand
GCTCCTCTGTTCACCCTGAACCTCACCCATTTCCTACTCCCTGAGGAGAAATCCGGCCTTAGCCAAATGAAACCTCTGCCTCTGCAACTTCTTTGCCTGTGGTTGCTGCTTGCCGTGGCCCTAGAGGACCAATTTCACAGAACGCCCAGGGCTTCTCACTCAACCTGGTCTGAGGGAGATTTTGAGATGGTCTGGCTGCTATGGCACCCTATCCCGCCACCCGCCTCCAAAATCTCCTGGGCATTCTCTGTCCTTCCCTCCCGTCCATTCTAACAGATGCTCTCTCCCATCACTTCTCTCACTTTTGCAGGTGCAACCCCTCATTAGCCTACTGACCATCAGATCGCTCCTCCCTAAGTCCAAGTAAAAGGAGTAGAGGTTCAACTCAGGAGCCCTGAGGTGAAAGATCCAGCTCACCAAGCCCCCTAAGTCCTGCCCAGAGCTCAGAGATGAGAGGTCTTACTCACCAGCCCTCTGCCTTTGGCTCAGAGGGTGGGGTGACAAGCCCCAACCACCCATCTCCTAATTCTATGGTTTTCTCCCCCAAGGGGATGCCCAAGGTGAGATGTCACGGAGATACGCTCAGCTGATGGATACGTGGGATGGCAGGCCACAGGGATTGAGCATTCCTCCATCACTCTCTCCTTTTCAGAATACAGGCCGTGCCTGTAGCACCCCAACTAATAGCTCCCTGGGCTGCATCCATGAGGGGGGCTTGTTTCTTACGGGGCGAGGTAGGTGCCCCAGCCGCTGCTTGTGTTTCTGCGCCACCGTGCCGCACGTCTGATGCTGGAAGCCATGCCCACCTGGCAGCTCAGACCTCACTCCTGTATGCGGTGCCCGGGCAGGGGCTCAGGAAGGTCACGACCGCGCTCGCTGTCTTTGTCTGCCCCCGGGTAGCCGGAGCAGCGCAGTGTGCAGAGCCGGAAAGGAAACCCAGCTCTGCGCCTGTGCTGGAGCCACCTTTGGGAGAAGCCAAAGAAATACCCACTGCCCTCCCCACTCAGCCCCTCCCGCGCCTCCCCTGCTCGGCTCCCGTCACCCCCACCCCTTTTGCTCTCTCTCTCTCTCTCCTCTGTTCCTCTTCCCTCCCTCACCCCCACCTTCATCGTCCTACCCCTCAAGATCGGCCGCCCCTTCTCCAGCATGCCTCTCTTCCTTGCTTTCTTTAGCTCTCCCCGTCTCTCCAGGAGTGCCGTTTGCTCCCCGCCTCCGCTGGGCTGGTAAAGTCTCAGAGAACTCTTTATTGACCCGTGACCAGAGCTTGCAGACCCTCCCCCAACCAGTTTCTAAAAACTGCAAAAGATGTTCTCAGGCCCCAAACACCTAGGGATGACCTTATGAACCCTGCTTTTTCTGTCTTTAATAACTGAGACAGGACTGCAGAGGAGGAGAAAGCAAGGAGAGAGGGGACTAAGGCAAGGCCCACAGCTCTGCTGTGAACTGCGTACAGCCACCTCAGGGTCACTCTGGGCAGAAGCCGCCTGGAACCTACCCCCAAGTGTGGAAAATCAGGACACTGGATGCAAAAATGCCCCCAAGAAGGAAAGAAGTCCCAAGGACAGAAAAAGCCCCCCAGGGCCCTGCCCTAAAGGCAGGAGAGCTGGACCCTGGGTCCAGAATGCATCAAGCCCTCAAGGGGGGTGTGGGCACCTCCCCAAGAGCCGTGTTGACCGCCAGCTCAGGGCTAAAGGGGCCCGAGGCCAAAGCTCATGGACTTCACCCAAGATTGTTGATCTCTACAAGATCCGGGTAACCCTTTGAGTGGCAGATTATGTTACTAGACAAAAGGCCGTGGATTCTTTTGACCAACGTGCTCAATAACCAATTCCTGAGACATCAGGGTTTCAAAGAGAGAAAGAGTTTATTACTAGGAGCCTAGTAAGAGACAGATGGCCTAGCAGCCCAAAATCTGTCTCCCCGAACTATAGTTAATTCTGATAGTTTGATTACAGAAAAGGATGGACAGGGTTTAGGATAATGAGCATGGTGGCCCCAGGTGATATAATTAGAGGTGATCTGATTACTGAGCATGCGCGGATTGATTACATGCTTAGTCACAGAATGTAAGCAAATAGCAGAATGAGTGTAGGTGACTTGTAGATTAAAGTCTAAGCTACTGCATGTCAGGTGGGCCCATTTGGTTAGAGCCAGTCTCGGTTATCAAGATAACTTTGGACTTGGGGTGGGTTAGTTCTGAGCTGACCCAAGACCCTTCATTAATAAATATTAGGGCTGTCTTTAGTGATCACAAGACTGTAAAATTGAAAAACTGGATATCTGGGTAAAAATTAAGGTTTGTCACAAGCTTTTTACAATCACAGGGTCAGAAGATAAGGACTAGACAATTGTTATCAGAGATCAAGGCAGGTGGATTACAATTTAAAGATTTTAGAAATTTCCCTCTGTCTTCTCCAATATACCAGAAAGCAAAAGGACTATCTATAAAATGATTTGCTAATCAAAATCATCCCTTAAATCCTGATTTGTCGGTTACAATTCCTCCCTCTCATTTGATAATTATCTCGCAATCTTGAGGGATATCTGGGCGATGACTTTTTAATTGCTTCAAGGCTGAAAGGGGGCATTCTTATTAAGGGGCAAGGGATGAAGTAATGAAATCAGCTGTTTTTCCTGGAGAGCCCAGTATTTCTACGTTTCAGAGCTTCTCTGGTATTGGAACAATCTGGAGGTTTAAGACTCTGAAAAACAAACTTAATAAGTAAAATTTTATAGAGCCCAGGATATCTTTCAGGGTTTCCAGGAATACTGTGGTTGGGGGTTGCCATATGGTGGCAGTTTGCAATATCTGGCTGAAAATTGCGTGAGTTACCTCCAGAATAACCTCTTTATTCAATTTAAAATCTCCTAGCCATTGAAACTCTATTTCTTTCCCCCCTTTTGGTCAAATAATCCATGATGCCACGGCTAGGCTCATCATTGGAACTTATGTCTCATGATGCCAGGGCCACTTACATCCCGCAGTGCCAGGGCCAGTTATGTTCCACGATGCCAGGGCCAGACTTACACCCCTGGAAATTATAACCCAGGTTTGGCTTAGAGAGAGACCACATTTGAGCAACAGCAGAGATTTTCTGGAGATGGCTCTTAAGCACTAATCATAAGAAAATTCGGTTTGCTATTACAGAAATAAGTTTCATAAGGCAAGCTTCAAAATTGAGGGCTAGATTATTAAATTGGGAGCCTCTCTCCCTTAAGAAAATGTCAGGAATTCCCCAGGTGGGAAGTTTAATAGTTTTGTATTTCCCAATCCTTCAAGGCGCTTGGTAAACACTTTTTCATTTTCTACCCAAAACACTCTGAAATTTGTCATGGCATGGCATTAACTTGTAAGAATATTAAGATTTTGTCCTTTATTCCAGATTCTATACCAAATAAAGCTAAATTAGGTTGTATAAATTAACTGATTAGACAGATTAGATAGTGTGCTACAGAAAACTTACATTTTGGACAAAATAAACATTTTTCTTTTTTATCTCATGCAAAAGTTAAAGCTTTAAAAGACAGACATTATTTTCTTTAACCTGGTTTGTTGGTTTACCTTAGTTTTAATGAGATCAGTTTCACTCACATCTTTACTCAGAATTTGATCTCTTTCAGTTTTGCTTGTCTGTTTGTTTTTTAACAGTTGCTGTATGGACTTACGCTAACTCTCAGAGCTGAAGAACTAAATCTGAGTCTCAGGTGTTACAAGGATACTTAAAGTTCCAGGGAACTACAAAGAGCAAAGCTCAACATTATTTCCAACTGCTAACTAATAACAGGAATATATTAGTTTGCAAAAGTAAGTTATGGCTTCAAATAAAATAGTTCCGTGTCCTATTTATTTAAATATTACTTTCTTATTTAGTGGTCTTAAAAGTGTCATCTCTTCCATGAGGTCTTCTTAGGTCATTATCTATCTGTTTTCAAAATTCTTCCAGCACTTTTATTCCTTCATTTCCACTGTCTTATACCATGCCCTAGTAAATGTATGTTCTAACCAGAATGTAAACTCTTTGAAGCTAAGAATTATGCCTTCTCTATTCATGACAGCATTTACAAACAAAAATAGACTGATTGACATTAACAAAGCCGCTACAAATTCAAATTCTTCCACATACTGAGGTAGTAAATGGCCAAGTAACACAAAAAGCCAGATTCTTTGAAATCCAGGCAATCAAGGTTATAAATATCCATTTATATTTCTTATTAAACTTAACTGATTAATTAGAGTATATTTGAAGTATCAGCATATTCTTATTTTATAATGTTTTATATAAGTATTATTACCAGTTCATTGCTCAGTTTATGTAACTTAACCTATTTTGTTAGGCTAGCTTATCAGTAAGCTTAATTTAAGGTGGACATACCCAAGCAGAATAAAATTGCATTTGTTCAAGTCAAAATTCATCATAAAATTCCTTTTATTGGAGGTTGAAAAAAATCTCTTTGTTTTCATAATATCTTAAAATAACAATCAATTTTAAAAGGACATTGACTATCAAATTCTGGAAAATATGCTGCAATTGTTTAACTTGTTCCAAGCTTAAATCCAGGAAAACTTCTTCGCATCTCTCAAAGACTTCATTTTATCTCCTGAAATTTGAGAATTAGATTTTATCCATTACTCCTATTCCAAGGCTATTTATATTTTAATAATGATATGATTATTACAGTTACTATTACAAAGGTATTATTGAAAAAAATAATATTAACAAACATAGCCTATTCTATAGCATGTTTTTACGCTTACCGTTTCTAATCTCCAAGCCCAATAAAAAAAGGAGTCTAAACCACAAATCCCATATCCTTCTGTGCCTAGCCCTCTCCTCATCACTGCTTTAGGTGGTTAGGCCTTGAGGCACGGATAGGTTGGGCAGAAAGAAATCAGGCTTGTTGAGCTTTGATTTGAAAGTTTTAGGTGAGAGTCATGGAATTTTGAGAGTCCCTATGCCCCTCTTTAGCTATTTCCAAATATTAGATTTATTTTATTAAAAGCTGTGACCAGGACCATTGGAAAGGAAAGGACTTTGCTTTTTCCAGAGGTAGAACTCTTTGGTAGTTTTCTGCTGCCTCAGGGAAATTCTGGGGGCCATTTCTTTCTAATGTCCAGGTTTGTTTACAGTAATTATAAAACTAAGGTTTTTGAATCTTGCTGCTCAGAGAGATTTTCTTGTATATTTCAGAAGTACCAATTTATATATTTACATATTAATATCAGGCACCTAATTATTTCTAAGCAGTTTAAGCAGAGCTCTTCAAGAATTTTATTAATTTGCTATTACTATCTGGAGGTATGAGAATATACATTGAAGAGGCAGACACAAACAGAAAGTTAGTTACACAGAAAAACAGAAATAGAAATACTTCTGAGAGGGACAACAAAAGGATTGAATATCTCATTTCTACCTTTTTACAGAACAACTTTAACTGTAATATCTTTAATTTTAACTGTAATGGTAATATTTTCATAACTTTAACTCTAATAGTAGTATTTTCATTTTAAATCATTTTGAGGCCAGATTACGTTACAGAAATAAACCAATTTGAAATAGACTCAACCAAAATCTTTTCCATTTTCAATACAGCTCAAAGGTTCCCTTTTTAAAGAATTTCCATCATCAGTAGCCAATTAGAGACATTTGGCCAATACAAATGCAGGAACATACCAATCAACAAATTAAAACAGACACTTAACACTTATTACATTTAAGTAATGCACCGATTAATAGTTAAACTGAACACACCAACTAATAGGCATTAAATGCTTAACACATCGATCAAAAATTAAACATTTACTCTTACTGTACTCAGGTAACACACTGGCTAGCACTTAAACAGGCCTACTTAATTTCATTAAACACCAATTAATCATTGGATTAGGTGAGGGCTTCAAACCCTGTATGGTATGGTACACAAAAACAGAAGGTGTAGAGAGGCGAAGGCAAAGGGGATTGTTGTGGAAGCATGACCCAGGTCTAGGTCAAGGTGACTCAAACCACTTATTTACGCCCTGATCCACTTTTACCTTGATGACCCAGTCACCCAGTCAGATGTCCAGACATGGAACTGGAAATGGTTTGTCTCTGTGAAGCTTTTTAAGGTGCCAAAAGTCTCTAGAGTGCTAGCAGAACAGAGAAGCCCAGCTTCCAAGCCTCTAGATAAATTCAGTCCAGCAGCTGCAAAAGTCTCAGTTACCTGACTTATCTGCTCTGCTGGGGCTCCAGAGATTCGGGCATTCATCCCATCTGGGTCGCTGAATTGTTACCAGACAAAGGCGATGGATTCTTTTACTTGACATGCTCAATAACCAATTGCTGAGACACCGGATTTCAAAGGGAAAAAGTTTACTACCAAGAGCATAGTAGGGGGGAGTCAAGATGGTGGCTTAGTAAGGTGTGGGATTTAGTTCATCCTCTAGAGCAGCTAACAAATAGCCAGCAACACTACAGAACAACTGCTGGGGCCACATCAGTGACCAGACACACAGCATACCCCAGTCTGGACCTGCTGTGAGCCCACCCAGAACTGTGAGTTGCCCAAGCCACAGTGGCCAGTGCCCCTCCCCCATAGGCTGCTTCCTGGAGGGGAAAAAAAGGGACTTTACCAGCAGCAGAGGCTGAGCACAACCAAACTCCAATTGTGGAATTAATTCACAAATTCTGAATACTAAAAATAGGCCCCCAGCTCAGCTGAACCTCAAGTAAAAGCGGAGGTCACTGGTTTTTGCCCCAGTGCAGAGGGGGCCTGGCTGATGGAAGAAGAAGAAAAAAAAAAAAAGAGTTTTTTTGTTTTTTTTTTTAATCTGAAAAGGTCTGGGCCATGGAGGAAAGGAGGGGGCACATAGAACCTGTAGATACACAGAGCAACATAACAGCTTAAGCTCTTGATTGACAAACCTGAGGAATGAGGGTTTCTGCTCTGAAAAGGATTTTTCTTTTTCTTTTTTTTGCGGCTGTGTTTTTATAGCTCGACTACTCTTTAGATACAGATGCAAGACTTCTCAGGCTCCAACTGCCCAAGGCATAGGCAGAATTGAGCTTGTTTGAGTGTCTGTCTAGAGCCTGTGCCTTCCCCAGGAGAGGAGTGGGGCCCAGCTCAGGTGGATTCCCTCCCTCAAGGAGTTCAGACCCCAGAGTCTGGAAAGTGAAGTGATTAAAGCCAGCCTACAATCTCTCCTCTATCTCAACCACACCCCCAGCAGGAAGTGTCTGCTGAAGTTAAAGATATTGCATCACCTTATGCTGGTGGGACCTGCAGGCAGACAAGCACCACATACAGGGCAGGATAGGAAAAATGCAGGATCCAGAGACTTCATAGGAAAAATCTTTAAACCTGCTGGGTCTCACCCTCAGGGGAAACTGATGCAGGTGACTCTTTCCTCCCAAGAGGAGGACAGTTTGGTCTGGGAAACTCTGGCTGGGGTCTAATATACCTAAGTAGACCCTCCTAAGGGGGGTGGAAAGGCACCAGACAGGCAGGGCAGGAAACAAAAAAACAAGAACTGAAAAATTCTGATCTGTTAAACAAAACCTAATGTAGAGGACTAGAATAAGCTGAACTCAGTGTCAAAGAACAGATAGACAACAAAGTCATCCAGCAAGAAAATCCTAGGTAATAAAAAGTGAAAACAATCTCCACAATAAACTAATCAAGGTTATTTAATGCCTAGATGCCAGAAAAAAATAATGAATCATAATGGGAAAATTGAAGATATGGCCCAGTCAAAGGAACAAACCAACAATTCAAATGACATACAGGAGTTGAAACAATTAATTCAGAACGTTCAAACAGACATGGAAAACCTCATCAAAAACCAAATCAATGAATTGAGGGAGGATATAAAGAAAGCAAGGAATGAACAAAAAGAAGAAATTGAAAGTCTGAAAAAACAAATCGCAGGACTTCTGGAAATGAAAGGTACAGTAGAAAAGATAAAAAAAACAATGGAAATGTACAATGTCAGATTTCAAGAGGCAGAAGATAGGATAAGTGAACTGGAGGACAGGACATCTGAAATCCAATAAGCAAAAGAAAATATAGGAAAAAGAATGGAAAAATATGAGCAGGGACTCAGGAAATTGAGTGACAATATGAAGCGCACAAATATACGTGTTGTGGGTATCCCAGAAAGAGAAGAGAAGGGGAAAGGAAGAGAAAAACTAATGGAGGAAATTATCACTGAAAGTTTCCCAACTCTTATGAAAGACTTAAAATTACAGATCCAAGAAGTCCAGCGTGCCCCAAAGAGAATAGATCCAAATAGACATACTCCAAGACACTTACTAATCAGAATGTCAGATGTCAAAGAAAAAGAGAGAATCTTGAAAGCAGCAAGAGAAAAGCAATCCATCACACACAAGGGAAGCCCAATAAGACTATGTGTAGATTTCTCAGCAGAAACCATGGAGGCAAGAAGATAGTGGGATGAAATATTTAAATTACTAAAAGAAAAAAAACTGCCAACCAAGAATTCTATATCCAGAAAAATTGTCCTTCAAAAAAGAGGGAGAAATTAAGACATTTTCAGACAAAAAATCACTGAGACAATTTGTGACCAAGAGACTGGCTCTGCAAGAAATACTAAAGGAAGCACTAGAGACAGATACGAAAAGACAGGAGAGAGAAGTGTGGAGAAGAGGGTAGAAATGAAGACTATCAGTAAAGATAAAAAGAAGGAAAATTAGATATGACATATAAAATCCAAAAGGCAAAATGGTAGAAGAAAGTACTACCCGTAGAGCAATAACACTAAATGTTAATGGATTAAACTCCCCAATCAAAAGACATAGACTGGCAGGATGGATTACAAAACAGGACCCATCAATATGCTGTCCAATATTGTACAGGAAATGCATCTTAGACCCAAGGATAAACACAGGTTAAAAGTGAAAGGTTTGGATAGAAAATAAAACCTGCTTCCCAAAACTATGGATCCTTAGTCTTGGCCTCTTCTAATTTCATGGAACATTCCTGGAGACCTGCAGCCTCATTCCTGGTTTTCACGCTACATATTTTTCTTTCAAGATGACATTAGAGTTCAATTTACAGAATATCTCAAGTATCATACATGGAATTTCTGTCATACAGACCACCTGAAGTCTCAGTGCTGATAGAGAAATCAAATATGACATTACAGGAGGGTTACACAGGTTCTTCGAGGAACCCCCCAATGCAGAATTAGCAGGTCCTAAATAGGACAGAATTATCAAGACTTTGCTGGTCTCCCAAGCAAGGAAAAGTCTCTGAGGATGCCCCTCCACCACCACCAAAACAATAATGGAATGTATTGCCTGAATGTGTTTAATGAAATGAACTCAACAGAAAATTGTTAACCTAAATGAAATAGAAAGCCTTATGAAAAAGAAATTGTCACCCCACCCCATCCCCAAGGGCTGGGATCAGAGCTGCTGCCCAGCGACCCTCTGCCCCCTGTGTCCTGCCTTCTGCAGCCCGCCTACTCTCTACAGCCCTCTTCAGTCCTTCAGCCCTCCCTCCCTCTGCAGCCCTGCCACCCTTTTCACCCTCTGCAGCCCGCCAGTCCCTCCTGAAGCCCTGGGGGCCTCCATCCCTGGAAGCTGCTCATGGCCATGCTCTGGTGTGGGTGAGGATATTCACAGCGGAACATGAATGGATAACAACAGAAAATAGTGAGTCTGCTGGAATCAGCAATTTTGCACTGGAAGCTTTGGGAGATGTCATTTACTGTAGTCTTCCCGAGCTCGGGATAAAATTGAACAAACAAGGAGTTTGGTGCTTCGGGAAGTGCGAAAACTGCTAGTGAACTTTATTCTCTTCTCTCAGGACAAGTAAAGGAAATTAATGAAGCTCTTGCAGAAAATGCAGGACTTGTCATCAAATGTTGTTATAAAGTTGGTTGGCTGATCAAGATGACACGGTATAATCCTTCAGAATTGTTGAACTAATGAATGAAGACGTATATGAGAAGTACACAAAATCTACTGAAGAATGAAAATGGAACCCTAACTAAACTAATCTGAGACAACTTATCCATCAATATTTTAAATTACTGGTAGATAGAAACCAATAATAGCAACTTTTAACAATGACAACATGAAAACAGAAATTACTCATTCCAACTATGCTATTGAAAAAATACTCAACTTCCTAATGATAGCAGATAAAGACAATTTGCTTCTTTTTCACACCACCCAATGATTTAGACTAGGATCTAGCTATTATTTTCAGAATTCATGAAATTATCTGAGGTAAAACTATGTGTAAAAAATTAAATAATTAATGGGTAACATTGTTATCTTAGGCCTTAGATGATACTGTGACTTTCTTACATCAGTATGTGGATTTGGGTCACAATGCTTTCATGTTTTCATTGGAAATAACTGGCAGTGGAGATGAGTTTTTGTTAGTTGTGCATGGTCAAATGAGGAACAGTTTCATACCACATTGACTGGTGCTGTTTCATACAGTGAAGAAGAACCCCTTTAATAACAATATCATATTCAACCTCTCCATTCATCATGCATTTCATTCTGATGTTAATATTTCACTCACTGTTTCTACTGTATGTGGAAATGGTAATATAGTTAAAATCTGATTTTCCTAGTGTAAAGATCTAATTGCCAAAAAAAAGATTGAAAATCTTAATATTCCTATAACTACTAAAGAATTGAATAAGTAGTTTAAAAATTCCCAGAAAAGAATTTTTCTACTCTGTTAAATGAGGTGACATCTTATTGCTTCATGTATATTTTAATACATATAAGTTTACAATTATTCTCATACAAGTGTTGATTTGTACACATTTTCCTGAAGGAAAGTAATATTACCATTCAATCTCCATAAGAAATATTAGAAAATTTAAAAAGAGGAAACTAACTTTACACAATAAAATATATACCAGAAACCTAAAAAAAAAAAAAA
>PVIY010062323.1:0-10902 GCA_004026745.1 Myrmecophaga tridactyla | reverse complement strand
GCATCAAAAATCCAAGCATAACTGTATAGAAGCTATAAATCATTTCCTTTACCCATTTCCTAACATAAAGTTTTCCCCACTGCCCTTTCCAGCTAATAATTGGTTTATTAATGGCAATGCTTTTAAAAGCCCCTCTAAGCAGGCAAGACATGCTATAGTATCTGTCCTAAGCATAATTGAATCTGGACCCTTGCCTCCTCGCACCCCTTTCCAGCAGGCAGAACTCATAGCCCTCATCCAAGCTCTCAGTTTAGCAGCAGATACCCCTGCTAACATTTACACTGACTCTAAATTTGTCTTCCATATTATTCATTCACATCTAGCTATATGGAAAGAACGAGGATATCTTAATTCTAAAAAATTTCCAATTATTAATAAAAATCTTCTCCTTAAACTCCAAGCAGCAGCACAACCCCCTGCACAGGTAACTGTGATTCACTGTAAGGGTCATCAAAGTGGGAGGGACCCCATCTCTATAGGGAATAGCAGAACAGATGAGGAAGCAAAAAGACAGGCTCAAACCTCAACTCAGTTTCTAGTAATGCCCACCCCAGCACCTGCTTACTACACCTTAGAACAGACAAACTTAGCCCAGCTTGGTGCCACCCTCAATGAGGGTTGGTTTTACTTAAATAATAAAGTAATTTTGCCCCAACAGCATGCATAGACAATTTTAACCTGCATGACAAATTTCATATAGAGGCCAAGCAGTTAGCTTCTCTCTTATCTCAAACCATAAGTCATTTTAAGCTTTACTCAAATCTTCAGTATATCATCAAGACATGCACCACCTGTCAGCACTCCACCCTTCAGGGTAACTTCAAACCAGTCTGCTATACTTTTCATCTGGCAAAAGGTCACATCCCTGGGCATGACTGGCAAATTGTCTTTACTAACCTCACACAAAATAGAAAGTTTAAATATCTCTTAGTTTCTGTAGACACTTTTTCAAGATGGGTGGAAGCCTTCCCTACTACCTCAGCAAAATCTTCTGAAGTAGCCACTGCTTTACTGCAAAGCATTATTCCTATTTTTGGCCTGCCAGTATCCATACAATCTGCCAATGGCCCTGCTTTTATTTCCCAAGCTACTCAGTAATGTCTCAAGCCCTAAGTATACATTGGCAATTACAAACCCCATACTGCCCCCAGTCACCAGGCAAAACAGAATGAATGAATGGCAAAATTAAACTACATTTAACTAAGATAAGGAGCCAAATTAAATTACCATGGCTTAAACTCTTACCAATTGCACTTCTTAAAATTCAAATTGCCCCACTCAAGCCCCATATGTTAAGCCCTTTCAAAATAATGAAATCGTCTACTACTTGGCAACCTCCCTCCCACAGTCTCCTCATTTGGAGACTACCTTCCAATTTTAACACAAATTAAAGCAACTGTCAGAGATTATGCAAATGTCAGCCCACCCCAAGCTACCCAAGGCCCCATTTACCCTTGTATATATAATGCCAGGAGACTATGCATATATAAAACCCTTCAACCAATATCTCTACCTCCCTCTTGGACAGGATAATGGTTAGTTTTACTCACCACTCCAACTGCAGCTAAATTATCAGGATTAACATTTTGGGTTCATCTCTCCAAGGTTAATCTGACTAACAACTAGCTGAAATGGACACTGACACCGAAGTCCACACCAACCAAACAAGGGACCTCAACTAACAATATATGTGCATGCCTACTGGAGCACTTAAACTTAGAATCTCCAAAACAAACCTCAATGGAGGATGAAACTTTAGCCTGCTGTGTCTGCAGACTGGCATTTTTTATCTGTACATTTGCATTTCTTCTTCAGCTAGTAATTTAGCACCCATAGAAGATATCCTCCTTAGCTATTTCCCAGAAACTAACTTTACCTTAATTTGGTGGTGGAAATATCCACAACAATATAATTCTTCTTCTTTCTAGCACTAGGGTAGAGTATGCATTATTTTTCTTCCATTCACACCTTTCTGCAAACAATCTCTAATGATCTAGCCTGGTCACCCCTCAAAGGTTCCCACACTCTACACACCCTTTTAAAATTCATTACAGATCTTTGGTTTTAGGGAGATTTACAAGATTTCACCCCTGATCAAATTACCTTATACTCTTTCATTTTCATCCTCCTAACAGCCAATCTCTTGTTTGTTTAATGTATCTTCACCAGCTTGTTTAACATATTTTCACCATGTTACTCTTCCAACTTACATCATTTTTCCTTACTATAACTCAATCATCTTCTCAGCTCCAGCATCCCTTCGCACCTGTCATCCAAAGCATTGTCACAACCCTTAACAAAACACACAGCTGGATATGTCCAAAGTCTAAACACTCTAATTCTCTATTTCACCTTTTCCAGTAAGCATGGAAATGCTCTCTGCAATTACTCCCCAATATGGATTCAAAGTACTTTATGCAGGTGACCTACCCAAACACTTGGAATGTATAATTAGAACTGAAACAAGATATAAAAGAGAAACAGGGTCAGAAACAAAGTGGAGACAAAATCCCATGCAGTCATATCTTTGAGGGTCAGGTCCCACTGAAACAGTATAACAGCTAATGAACAGCCCCTATCCATGCTTCTCCCATTACTCTTCCAACCCATACACTAACTATTTAGGACATTTCAACATTTCTTTTTTTAATTTTACCCTAATTTTTAGCTCAAACTTTCTCAAATAGGTGCCCCAAACCCTAAATCATTTCACCTTACTAACTAACCAAATTAGCATTTTATTTTGGGGCACTGAATTATAAAACTCTACAGGACAATACGCTGAGGATATAATGCAATTACCAAGCTTTACAAATAATACCCTGATATTTGGGCTAGGAACTTGCTCAGGCCAACTTTTCAATCTAACCAATCATAAAATCAGTAAGACTGAAATGATTACATCAGAACAGTCAAAAATTCAGTTGCTAAAACCCTGCCAAATCACAATTCTTAACTGTTCCACCTGCACTAAAACTAACACCTGTAAAGTAACAGAAGGCCCCAACAACCCAACTGCTAATGCCTCATTCCCAGCAGTACTAATAAAAACCAATTTACTCCAACTTTTCTTCTGCAATGCACTATGCCAAGGCCCAGTACATCAAATACTTCAACTCTGTAAACCTTTTTATTCTTCCCTATGTTAAGATAAACTTTTCACAAGCTGGGATAGTTTCCAGCCCCAAACTGCCTTCTTCCCTATTCTATTAATTCTCCCTAATTCCTGCTTAAAGGATCCTCTGTAGCTCTTTCTATGATAAGCACAAGATATAATTTCTTATGTGGGGACACAGCATACCTATTACTTCCTGAAGACTGGACAGAAACTTGTACTATTATTGCAGTAGCCCCTGAAGCCCAAATCTTAACACCTTCTGAAATGCTTTCTTCAAGACAAATTCCCAGTCTTGGATTCTTTCTTGAAAAGGATCTCAACAAACCTCTAAAATTGACTCCTAGACATTTCTGAGGATGCTTCAACCCCATTCTAGGAAACCCAGGGCTAGATCACACTGCATATTGAAGCCTTTTCTGGTTTATTGGTATTCCCCTCCTAGAAGCTTCTGATTTGAACATATCCCAGATGATGCAGCAATCATCAAATGTTACCATCCAGGCTCTAGAAGAACAAGAATAATCTTTAAATAGCTAAGCTGAAGTACTCCTACAAAATAGAAGAGCTTTGGATGTCCTAACCACAATGGCAGGAGGAACATGTGCTATAATAAGTGAAACTTGCTCTTTTGACATCAATAATAAAGCTCAAGTAGAACAAAATTTTACAGTACTAATAAAGAATGTAGCCATAGGGTGGGCAATGTGAATCAGTGGCAGAGTTCTTTCCTGCTATGCCAGATACTCAGGTTTGATTGCTGGTGCCAGCCCATGTAAAAAAAATGAATATAGCCATAATGCATAATAGCTTTGAAAAGCAGATGCAAACTCATCTTAGCTAGAAAACTTTCTAATTTTCTTTCATTCTTCTCCATCCCTCTATGAGGTATTCTGCTCCCCCTCACTAGGCTTTTAATTATCCTGCTGTTAATTTTCTTCCTAATCCCCTGCATCTTGAAATTTCTTTCTAGATTTATTCACAGGTCAGTAGCAACTATTACAAACCAGCAAAAATCTGAAAACATACTCCTGCTACAACAAAAACATGAAGACCTGCTCCTGTCATAGCTAAAACATCATTACCAACCAATTCCAACAAAAGACACCCATAAGCCCAATCAATAATTCCCCAACTCCACTTGAAGGAATTCTTCCTCTAACTTTTCCTGAACTCAGTAGGAAGTAGCTAGGAAAAGAATGTGATGTACCTACTTCTAAAACTTTAAAATTGCTTTGAATTGAGCTAAAGCATTTCCCCAAACCTAACCCCAGCTCCAGTTAATTTTATTAAAATAAAAAGGTAAGAATGTCAGGTCTCAGAAGAACAACTTGACATGTAAAATGGAGTCTGTGACCTTCTCAGCTTCTCTCTCACAGCAACTTCTCTGACAGGACCTGATGTGATAGCAAGATAGATGGGCATCGATGTTCCAATGCCCCAGACCAGAAGTAAGATCAGATAACCATGAGCATGAGGTCATGGTCTGCCCCACCTTGATAATGCCCAGCGATGCCTGAAACTCACATCCTCCTTACCCTTTTTGCTTTTAGAAATCTAGCCCTCAGAAGGAAGGCCAGAGTCATCTCCTTCCTCGGCCTTGGCTCTCACTCTGTCACTCTGCTCAATAAATCCATGTTGCTTTGACTTACTGTCATGTGTAGAATCCTTAATGACCCCGTGCCTGAAAAAAACTACTAGGCAGGATTTTATAATAGGGGCATATATTGCTGCAGGCCTATCCATGCAGAGGATTGATCCAACTGGAAACCTAAAAAACTCCACTGAGGTTTCAGCTAAGTGCAGGTGAATAAGAGCCTAGGTGCCAGTGGAAAAATGCCAAGAGGAAGCAAATCATGGAATTCCTGATGGTTAAATACATTATACAATATTAGAACGGCATAGCCATTACAACATTAAGCAGAAATGTCTTCACACTTCATTTTCTCGGGAAAAATATATTCCTGGGTATGTTGAGAAGATACAGCATGCTTGCTCATAAGAGACACCAAATGGAAAATACATGAAGAAATGATATGAAGCTTAGATATAAATATGATTATATATAGAGAGACCATGGAAACGCTCAGAACTCCAAATCAGGTATCCTACTTCCCCTTAGAGTACATTCTTTATATCTTTTGAAATTTGAAATTTCAGAGCCAATGAAGCCCGTGGCTCATTATTTTTGACCTAATAAAAAACAAAGCCCACCTGCCATAAACCCACACTTAAATACAGGCAAAGCCTTGTTTAATCAATGGAAGTCAATTTTGCTACAGCAAAACTTTGGTGTCCCAAATAAAATGCAGTAGTCTGCAAGCTAAACTCCATGATTTGAATTTTGACAATACCATTGAGAAAGGATAAAATAGGGCATCAAGCCTGTGGTCCCTGGTCTTTGATCCAGGTCTGAAAGAGTTAATGTATGGCTACTGTTCTATTTTGCAAGCTGCCAGAATGCAATATACCAGAAACAGAATGGCTTTTAAAAAAGGGAATTTAATAAGTTGCTAGTTTACAGTTCTAAGGCCAAGAAAATGTCCCAATTAAAACAAGTCTATAGAAATGTTCAATCAAAGGCATCCAGGGAAATATACCTTGGTTCAAGAAGGCCAATGAAGTTCACATTTCTCTCTCAGCTGGAAGAGCACATGGCAAACATGGCAGCATCTGCTGGCTTTCTTGTAGCTCTACAAAAGAGGCTTTTCTCCAAAATGTTTCCTCTTTTAAAGGATTACAGCAAGCAATCCACCTTCAATGGGTGGAGACACACCTCTGTGGAAATCATCTACTAAAAAGTTAGCACCCACAATTGGGTGGATCACATCTCCATGGGAACAAAGTGCTCCCACCCAGCAATATTGAATGAGGATTAAAGGTCATGGCTTTTCTGGGGTCCACCACAGATTCAAACCAGCACAGCTACACAATTTATGGAACAAATATTTCCCCTAAAGCCCTGAAACATCACCAAATCATAAAAGTTTGTAAAATCATAGGCCTGAAGTGGAATCTTAGTTAATGATAAAAAGCAGGTGGTCATAAAAAGTTGTTAAACATCTGTCTACAGACAATTTTGACTACATGATGAACTGCCAGAATCACAATAGGTATCTCCTTCTGAAACAAAGAAAGCACCTGGTGTTCAAAGGTTGAGATGGGAAATTACTGAAATGACCTTCCTATGTAACAAGCTAACCCATTCTGTTCAAGGCATATCTCTCCCTTGAGAATGTCTGCATAATCCCTTTAACATACACATTTTCTCTCTTTCTTTAATAAACTTTGTTACTTATTGTACCAGTTTGATGCTGTGGTGAATCTCAGAAAAGATATGTCCTTGAATCTTCATTCAATATTGCTGATTGGGAGCTTTTTATTGTTCCCATGGAGATGTGGCCCACCGAATTGTGGGTGAAAATTTTTCATTACATGATTTCCATGGAGGTGTGTCTCCTACCATTGAAAATGGTGTTGCTTACTAGAATCCTTTAAAAGAAGAACCAATTTAAAGAGTTCCTTTTTAGAGTCACAAGAAAGCCACAGTCAGAATGTACCCACAAAGCAGAGAGTCCATCAGCCAGTGACTTTTGGAGATGAAGAAGGGAACAGCTCCTGGGGAGTTTCATGAAATAAGAAGCCAAAGAGAAACCTGGCAGACATTGCCATGTACCATTCGAGCTGAGAGAGAAACCCTAAACATCATTGACCTTCTTGAACCAAGGTATCCTTTCTTGGATGCCTGATATTGGACATTTCTATAGACTTGTGTTAATTGGGACATTATCTCAGCCTTAGAACTCTAAACTAGCAACTTATTAAATTATCCCTTTAAAAGCCATTCTGTTTCTGGTATATTGCGTTCCAGCAACTAGCAAACTAGAACACTTATTCTAACTGGTCTTCTCTCATCTCTGAATTCTTTCTGTCATGAAAATCCTAAACTGGGAATGGAGCTCATTTAGCTCTATGATCAGCCAGGCTCCAGTTAAACTATCATCCAATATCATTAATGAGACCATCACTCAAGTAAAATATACTTTTAAGAAGAAATATTATATCTTCAATTCCGTAGCAAAACACAAGGCTTAAGGGCTGAACTTGGTTGCAGTGGTCTGTTCACTCATTTCATAAAATGTGATCAGTATAAACACTGTTAACAAAAAAGCTATTCAAATCTTTCTGCTTTACCTCTGCATTTCCTGGGAACACTATGTCATTCTATCTAGTTGTATCTGAGAAGAAACTTTTCTTTCTGTATTTATCCAGTCTTAACTAGATTTCTTATTAATGAAAATATTGTTAGTAGTTTAAATTTTAATATCAATAAATGACCATGTTTTTTAAATATTTCCTACAACTACTATTTTATAGTTACTGTATTTTTATTTTGTTCATTTTATGTCTAATTTCTTTATTTTAATATTTGGTGTAAATGTAATTTATTTCTCAGTGAATCACAAACTACAAATCCTGGTTTTACCTCCCTTAGATAATTTATGAGTGTCATGGAAAATATATTTCATCTTATATGTAATAAAATTATTTGGTGGCAGAAGTCTCAATACCCTAAGGCAATTTATGACTCAACAGGAAAGACATTAAAGACTGAAATTTGTAGGGGCCTCAGGAAATGATAGTGGGAGCACATTGCCAAGATTAGCTACCACAACTGCCTAATTTAAATGTGTGCTTTATTTGTAAGATATGCAAATTTCAGATATTTAAGTTTGGCAATCTTTGCATTTGTATTGACTTTCAATTTTTCAGTAACCATAATTTTTTATTTAATATATATTTCTTTATAATAAGTTGATCTTTGGTGTCATTTGCGCTCTATTCATCTTAATTTTAATGTATTTCTTAGATATTGTTCAAATATAATAAAATGTTTTCTAGTAAATTATATATAAACAAAGAGCTAAAAGCAAATAGAAGGTGTAATTTACCTTTCATTCTTAAATTGAGGTTAGCATAATATCATAATGCTTCTATATCTTATTTTTACTTTTTACTTCACATCACTTATAACATTTTCTCCTTAGTTTTAAATTGTCCCTTCTTTATTCTGCCTTGGGTAGATATGTCTGTATATCAATTTGTATACAAGCAGGTAAAACTGCAGTGTAATATTCCAGAAGTGTGGATGAAATATTGGTAATTCATTTATAATTTTCACATATGTGGAAAAATTTTCCCTCCATAGAGTTATGCAATTTTGTAGCTTCATCAGTCTTGCTTCCCAACAGCCCTGTCATCAGAATGTTTTGTCAAATTTTTATTTAAAAAATAGTGTACTTTTAATGAGAATATTTTTATTATGAATGAGATTGAGCATATTCTTCAGAGGTTTAAGACACATTTCCTCCATTTTTTTAGTAATCTAGCTATCCATATTCTTTGTTTATTTTTCACTGATTTGTTGGTGTTTTTATTTTTGGTTTCTAAATTTTTTTTGTTAAGGTTATGAGCTGAAGTTTAAAAATTAAAAATAATAAAAAGTAATATTTTTAAGGTTCTTTCAATATACCAGAATAGTATAAAATAAAATAATAAAAATACCAATTTAAACATATTTTCTATACATCATGGTGTCTTTTTTCCATGCAGATTATTATTTTTACTTTCATGTAATCAACTTCATTAATATTTTCTTATGTCATCTCTCAATTTTGAGAGATTACCATTAGTCATTTACATTCCCAACAGCAATAATGACAACATTAGTGCACCCCAAATCACATTTTTTCCACTTAAACATTCTGCATGGGGTAAAGTGCTATTATAGCACATAAATTTAATTTGCATTTTCATGAGTCCTAACAAAGTTGAGTAACTTTTCATATTTAGTATTTGGATAGCTCTGTAAAGGGAAAATTCAATGATTTTGCTCATATATTTTATTGGGATGATTTTCTTTAAAATAATTAAATTGCTGGAATTTATTATATATTGTGGATATGCATTTGTGGTTGAACATTTATATTCCAAACATCTTATTGAATCCTCTGCATTGTCTTTTCACTCTCTCATTATGCAGGTTGATGAATACATGTGACTAACATTCAAAAAATCTATTTATTTCATTTTCTTTACAATTATCACTATATGTATCCAGTAAAATAAACAAAGGCAGACTTCTATGTTTTCTCCTAAAACTTTATTTTTTTTACCTTTCATATTTAGATTTACAACCAGCTAAAATTTAATTCTGTGTGTGGTGTGAAATAGGAGTCAAGCTTACTTCTTCCCATTTATGAAATCCAATTGGCTCTAAATCCAATGTAATATATGTGCATATTCTGAACTCTAGCTATTACATTGTTCAATTTGTCAATATAGAAAAAATGTCAAAGTATCTTAAATCATTATGAATGTATAAGGACAGAATATTTTATGCACAGATTCCACAAGTTTATTTCTGTAAAATTGCCTTGACTGCTTGCAGGCCTTTGCATTTTTTTGGATAATAAGTTTCTCAATTAAAAACAATTGCTAAAATTTTTATTGGGAATGAGGTGGATTTATAGACAATTTACAGATGAAGAATTGGGATCTTTTGAATATTAAATCTTCCATTCCATAAACATGATGCTGTTCTCCATTTCTTAAATTTCTTTCAATTACATTTGTAGCTTTGATCATAGAGTTTTTGTATATGACTTGTGGAATTTCTTACTAGAAATTTCGTTTTTTAGTACAACTAGAAGTAGTATCATTTTAATCTATATCTTCTCTTCTATATCTAATAATTTAATTGTTTATTTATATCTTCCTTACACATAGAAATACACTTTTATTTATTTACTTTGTATGCAACAACCTTGCTAAATTTAAGAACAATTCTCATGATTCTTCTGTCCATTGTTTTAGAATTTCTCAAAAAGGAACCCCATACCTACTTGCCATCACTTACCCATTGCCCCACTACATATATCCCTAGGAAACTACTAACCCAATTTCTGTCTCTACAGATTTGCCTATTCAGGAAATTTCATATGTGTGGAATCATGCAATATTTTAACTGAGAAATTAGGATTTAAGGTATGAATTCCTGTGGAATTCGACCAAACCCTCCATCAGATTCATCAGCTTCACAGCCTGCCCTACAGATTTTGGACTCTACCTTCCCATGGTTATGTGAGACACTTTTATGAATTTTATGTTTGTGAATATTTCCTGTTGATTCTGTATCTCCAGAGAACGCTGACTAATGCAACTTGGTACCAGGAGCTGTTCTTAAGAAACAGAATCTTAAAAATGGGTTTTTTATGAATAGTTTTCTACTCTGACTGGACTCAAAGGCACTAAGGACTCTGATTCACATAATCAGAAAGACACTACAAATCCTTGGAGTGAGTTGGCAAAAGAGATAGTCAAAATATCACCATTCAATTCTTACAATGCTTCACTTGTATGAAATCAGGGTCTCAGGATAATGTTTTTGACACCTTTACAGGGTTTTGTGGAAACAAGAGGTATAGAGACATTGGCTGGTTGTTGTTAGATACACTGGATACATTAATGATTTAAAGGGATGGACTTAAGGCTTCAAATGAGAAGCTTAAACTCCATGTGTCAGAGCTAGAAGTTTCTATGAGTGTCCTGAAGGAAAATCTTATTTCCTGTAACTGTAGACTTGAGATCTGTGAAAATCAGACTCAGAATCTTATTGTTAGAGTAGCAACTTTACAACATACAGTGAAATCTCAATCTTGCATAGTGTCTGCTGTTAAAGTGAGGGCATTGATTGGAAAGGAGTGAGACCCTGAAAAATGGTATGG
>PVIY010062322.1:0-10906 GCA_004026745.1 Myrmecophaga tridactyla | reverse complement strand
TCTTCAGAGGAAAGGCAGCTAACTTTCCACTGAGGCTCTTTCTTACGTGGAAGGCACAGGATGGTCTCTGCTGGTCTTCTCTCCAGGCCCTTGGGTTCCAACAACTTTCCCCGGGGTGACTTCTTTCTCCATCTCCAAAGGCCTGGGCTGAGCTGCAAGCGCTGAGATGAGGAATGCCAAGCTGCTTAGGCTGTGCTACGTTGCATTCTCTCATTTAAGCACCAGTCAATTAAGTCAAACGTCACTCATTGCAGCAGACACACCTCCTAGCTGACTGCAGATGTAATTGGCAACAGATGAGGTTCACCTACCGTTGGCTTATGTCCACAGCAACAAGACTAGGTATGCTCACCTGGCCAAGTTGATAACTGAATCTAACTAACACAATGTGCAAAGAACGTAAGAGTACCTCTATCTCACATCATATACAAATATTAACTCAAAATGGATGAAAGACCTAAATGTAAGAGCCAAGACTTTAAACTCCTAGAAGAAAATGTACAGAAGCATCTTCTGGATGTTGTGTTAGGCAATGGTTTCTTAGACTTTAAACCAAAAGCACAAGCAACAAAAGAAAAAATTGATAAATGGAACCTCCTCAAAATTAAAAACTTTCATGCATCAAAAGACTTTGTAACAAAAATGAAAAGACAACCTAATTAATGGGAGAAAATATTTGGAAACCAAATGTCTGATCTGGGCTTTACAGACAGCATATATAAAGAAATCCTAAAATTCAACAATAAAAAGATAAACAACTCAATTAAAAGTTGGTAAAAGTCTTGAATAGATACTTCTCCAAAGTGGATATACAAGTGGGGGTGAAGTATCCATAAAGATGCTCAACATCACTAGCTATTAAGTGAATGTGAATCAAACCACAATGAATATCATGTCATACTCACTAGAATAGCTACTATTAAAAGAACACAAAACTGTAAGTGCTGGAGAGAATGTGAGAAATACAAATGATTCTTTGCTGGTGGGAATGAAAAAAATGGTGCCGGAGATTTGAGAGACACTGGTCATTCCTCAGGAAGCTAACTATACTATAGGACCTGACAGTCCTGCTACGTGGTACATAGCTAGAGGAATGGAAAGCAGGAATTTGAACAGTATTTGCAGAGATGTTCATAACAGCATTACTCACAACTGCCAACACATGGCAGCAACCCAGTGCCCAACAATGGATGAAGGGATACAGAAAACATAGTTTATAGGGGTGCAAGGGTAGTTCAGTGGTGGAATTCTCATATACCATGCGGGAGACCTGGGTTTGATTCCTGGCCCATGCACTTCCCAAACAAACAAACAAGCAAACAAACAAATGAAAAGCCAAACCAAACAAAAATTCAACAAATGGTGCTGCAATAAGGGGATACTCACATGGAAAAGGAATGAAATGGGGCCCCCACCATACAGCATATAAAGAAAAAAATTGTGGTTTATCCAGCCAATGGAATATCATTCAGCTGTAAAAAGGGACAAAATCCTGATGCATGTGACAGCATGGATAGGTCTTGAGGACACTGTGTTGAGTGAATAAAGGCAGACAAAAAAAGGACAAATATGGTATGATGGCACTGATACAAACTATAATAAGCAAACTCACAGAGTTAGAATCTAGAATATAGGTTAATGGGATAGATTGGGGGTAGAGAATGGTGAACTGATGCTTAATTTGTATAGATTTTTATTTAGGTTGACTGTAATGCTTTGAAAATGGATAGTGATGATGGCAGCACTTTATTGTGAATATAATTAACAGAACTGAATTATAAGTGCAAATGTAGTTGAAAGGAGAAGTTTTGGATTGTGTACGTTACTAGAATGAAAGCTAGTGGTCAGAACACGGACTAAATAACACAGTGAACCTTGCTGAGAATGATGGACTGGGGTTAACAGTACAAGCATAAGAATGGTCTTTCATGAATTACAAATGTACAACTCCAACACAAGGTACTGATAACAGGGTGGTATAATGGGAAAAATACACCTAATGTAAATTATGGACTATAGCTAATAGTAGTATTTTAATGTTTTTACCACTTGTAAAAAAATAAAGGAATGCAGACTCAACAATAGGGAGTATATAGGAACACTGTATCTTTTTCTAGATATTCTTTTAAACCTACATCTCACTTAAAAACCCTCTCAGTGTAACATATATATATAATGTATATATGAAGCTGCCAGCTGCCAGCCTCCACAGCACCTCACCAATGTCAGGCCCAGCGGAGGGCACTCAGGTTCACTGTGCCCTCTCCCTGTCGCCCATCCACGCACACCGCCCTAAGGCACTTACAATGGCTACTATGATTGGCAAAGGGGATAATAATCTTTTAAACAATGGATGTATTGCACAACCCCTCTGAAGCTCCAAAGAATGTGATGGGGGCAGGGGGATATACTGACCATGGAATTCTGCTCCGAATAACCTGACACAGGAATGACAGAGACGGTGTGGTAGTTGAAACTGATAAGAATGGTTCTAATGAGTCTATTTCAGAATAGTCAAAGCCAGGGGCTGGGCCAAAAGTGAGAGGCAGTAGTGACTCAAGCAGACACTAAGAAACAACAGAGAGGGGCTGTACCAGTCCTAGACAATATTTCATTTTCATAAAATCTCTGCATCCTTATTCTAAAGCCACCTTTTTGTCCTGCAACTAAGAAAGCCCTACATAGAACTATGTTACATTACAATCAGATGACTAACTGTGAGATCTTGGGCAAGTTATTTAAACTCTAAACCTTAGTTTCCTTATCTATAAAGGAACATATTAATACCTCTACCTCTTAGGGTTGTAATGAGAATTAGATAAACTACACATATAAAGTCTGGACCATGCGTCTGACACTGAAAAATTTCAATAAATGTCTGCTATAGCTATTACAACATCAAAAAATACAGGCTTATTGATCCCTTTCAGAATAACTATACACTGTCATAAAGTGAGCAAGACGCTGAATAAGAAAATGTATACTCTGTTACTAATATATGTATTAAAATATTTAAGGTTTATTACTCAGACCAAGTGTTAATAATATAAATGCAATCTAATGGGAAAAAAAAGCACAAAAGAGTACACAACTTTCAAGAGACGGGTAAATAAAATATACAGGTATCTGCTTACTTGTGCAAAAATAAAGGATAAAGCAGAAACTAATGAGATTGGCTATTACAGAGGGTGGGTAGGAACCAGACAGAAAGAATGAAAGAATATGAAGTAGAGACAATGAAAGAATATGAAGTAGAGAGAAAAGATGGGATGGAAGAGTGATACTTCTGAGTGTAACATCTTTTTATGGTTTTGACTTTTAGAACCATGTTTATGAACCACACTCAAAAAAGAAACAAAATCAGCAGAGATGAGAGAATGGGCCCAAATGGAATACAAACTGAAACAAATATACTTAATGGTATTAAAAATGAATAATACAACTAGAATTTGCTTAACCACTCACCCTTCAAGGGACATCTGGGGTGTTTCCAGTTTTTAACAATCACAAAATTGCTACCAACAGTTGTTTGTAGATTTCTGGGTAAAGCTAAGTTTTCATTTCTCTCCAAGAAAGGCCCAGGAGTTAAGTCTAACTCTGCAAGTACACTCATTACCCTCCCCCTCTACGTGGGACATGACTTCCAAGGGTGAGAGTCTCCCTGGCAAAATGGGACCTGACTCCCAGGGCTGAGCCTGGCCCTGGGACGGTGGGATGGACTATGCCTACCTGACCAAAAGGAGGAAAAGAAATAAAGTATCAGTGGCTGAGAGAGTCAAGAGGTTACTCTGGTGCCTACTCTTATGCTAACTGCCACAGTATGCCACACCCCAATCAATAGCCTTCCTGGAAACCCTAAAGAATACCCAGGGTTCTATCTGAGGCTCTATAAAAGTTTTACTTACTGAGTTTACTTTTTAGAAACCTAAAACCTCCGGATGATTCCTAGACCAGGGAAGCCCTGAAACCCAGAGCTATCAATCTCTCCAAGAACATCAACTAGCTGCATCCCCCTTCCTCATAATGTCAACACCTCTTTTCAACATAAGTTATGGCCAATACCCCTGAAGAATGGGAGAAGTATCAAGTGAGAGGGAGGAGTTGTAACAGAGAAGATAGGATTTAACAAATGAGTGTGACTACAGAATCATATGTTGATAGTTATTAACCTCTAGTGTACTAGAACAGCTAGAAGTAAATTCTTGAAATTATGGAACTGTAACCCATACCATGCTTTGACATTTGCTCTAACTATTTGGTACACTATGCTTTGACATTTGCTCTAACTACTTGGTACACTATACTTTGAAATTCATTGATTTTCTGCATATTTCATGATAAAAAATGTTAAAAAAAAAAAAAAGTGCAGGAGTGCCACTTTCACTGCCTTGTAAGCCAAAAGTGCGGCCCAAGGTGACGCTGTGCAGGGGGAAGCACGAGCACCCAGGGCACTGCAGACAGGCCTCTCAGACAGGTTTGGGGTTCAAAGAAAGCTGCCCACAGAACACAACTGACCATCGGGCCTCACGGCCTCACACAGCTTCTCCAGCCCAGATCCTGTCCCCGGAAGGTGAGATGCAGACACACGCTGCCCCCAACATCTTGATGCGTGTGATGAGGATGATGACAGCAGGGCTTCACAAGTGCCAAGCACTGTCCTGGTTGAATTCTCACAAAAGTCCCGTGAAGTAGGTGCTGCGATCATGCCCGTTTTTTAAACTAAGAACAGAGATTAAGTGACTGACCTGAAGTCCCACAACTAACACATGTGAAGCCAGAGAGTTGGACTCCAGAGTCTTCATTCTCGATCACACAACACTGTCTTTAGGTGCCTCACAGCCAACTCAAATTAAACATTTTGAAAACCCCACTCCTGCTCTTCCTTTCCGTCCAGCCCAAACTGATAAATGGCACCCCCATGCTTCCATTTGCTCTGGCCCCAAACCTGGGTGTCCTCCTGATGTCTTTCTCTCACTGTATATCAATTATCAGTAACTTCATTTAGCTTCATATTCAAACACACCCAGAATCCAGCAACGGCTTGCTGCCGACACACTGAACCCAACCTTCCCCTCGGCTTGTGGGTCACAGTGACAGCCGGGTCTGACGCTGGTCCACCGCCGCGTCCCCAGGCTGTTCCCGGGATGCTGCTCCGACACGGCGCACTCCTCCAGCCCTCCCCAGTCTCGGGAAGGCCTCCCTGGCCACCTAGTAAAACTGGGCAGCCACATCCCCTTCTCCCCACCACCGGGCACCGCACCTCCCCTCACTGGCCACGTTTTCCTCCCTGGTGGCGTATCTCTCAACACCCTCTGGGGCGCATCTGTCCATCTCCGCCACCAGATCTAGGCTCTGTGCGGGCATTTTCCTCCAGCACCGCACTGGCGCTAAAAACGTGTGCTGAACGCACAGATAAACAGTCATCTGTTTTCAAGGAACTGGAGGCAACTTCGAAAATCAAAGGGGATAGAAAGAATATTCTGGCAAGACATAGTAAAGCAGATTTAGGGAGAAAAAAGAATAAAAACTGATTTTGGAAAAAAACAAAATCGAAATTGTGTCCGCCAGGTAGAATCTGTACAACCTTTAGAGTAAACTTCAGGACAGGTGAAGAGAACTGGAAGGGCAGCCGGGAGACTCGGGTCTCAGAACCACCACCCACCGGGCTTGATTTCCGCCTAAAGCCGCCTCCCCGGATCGTCGACTCCGGTAGGCGGGTCGCCTCCACGGCCGCCCCGAGGGGCCGGGGGAGCTGGGTAGGGCCGAGGGGTGCCGCGGCCCGGCTGCAGCCGCGAAGGGAGGCCGGGGGGCGCCGGACGGGGCCGCGCGGGAGCCGCGGGGATCTCGAAGGGCCGACCGGCCTTACCTGGGTGGGGGGCCGGGGACGCGGCCGCGCGGGGCGGCGGGTCGGGGGCCCCGCCGCGGGTCAGGGCCCGAGGCCGCTTCTCCAGCCGCCGCACCAGCCAGCGCACGGCGATGAGCAGCACCGAGGCGCCCAGCAGCTCCCAGGCCAGCGCCGCCCACTCGGCCGCCGCCAACCGCGGCCACAGCATCGCAGCCGCCCGCGTCCGCCGCCGCCGCCGAGGAGGCCGCGGGGTCCTCGCCGCTCGCCCCGCCCCTGCGCCTGGGGCTGCCCTCGGCTCCGCCTGACGGCAGCGCGTCCCTGGGTGGCGGGCGCGGAGCTGGGGCCGCAGCAAGGGGCGGGGCGCCCGCCGTTGCGTCCGGTGGCCCGGCCTGGGGGGCGGGTGCTGCTGCAGCTATGGGCCCCGCGGCGTCGGGCGGCCGAGGGCGGCGGGCGGGTGTCGAGGACAGCCGGGGCCCGCGGGGCTAAGGACCGGCGGGCGGGCGGCCGCGAGAGGACGCGGGGGCGGGCGCATGGCGCGCGGGCCTGGGACTGACGGGGGTCGCGGGCGTAGGGCACGTGGGAGGCGCGCGGGTCCAGGACTCACGGGGGTCGCGGGAGCAGGGTGGGGTGCGGGTGCGGTGTGGGGTGCGCGGGCCCGGCCGCTCGGGGGGGCGGGCTGGAGCCGGGCGGTTTGGAGCTGGTCGTGGCGATTACGCGACTGTATTTGCTTGTCAGTAACGTCTGTAACTTTTAAAAGGAGGAAAAAAGAGAAAGTAATGAATGTTTTTGGTAAAGAAACAAATGCTTTCGCCGAAGGGAGCCGCACGGGCCGGGAGCGGCGGCTTGTCGCCTAGTTTCACGCCTCGGGCCCGGCGAAGCAGCGGCCCAAACGCGCCCCGGGGGTGAAGAGCGTCCCCGGACCAGAGCGGCCGTGGTGACAGCCGCAGTCGCGGCCCCGGCGTCGGCGCCCAGCTGCCGCTCTCCGAGCGCGTCGAAGGGCAGGTGGAGGCCCTGCGGGCGGGCACCGGGCACAGGGAAGGGCGTCGGGCGCCTCTGGTATGGAGGGAATGTCTGCGTCCCTTGGGTAGGTAGTGACATGGGGTTGACACACATTTGTCGAAACTCATCACCCCATACGCCAAAGTTCTGTGCTTTATGTATAAATTGTCTCCGTCCAAACAGCAAATAGAGTGCCTTGTTAGAATGAAATCTTAGTTTGTTGTAATTGTTAAGTACCATGAAAACACGTCTGCCCCTAACCCACCCAAAATGTGGCCCTTTCTTGAGCATGTAACATCGTGGGTGATTCAAGCCTGGCTTGGCTGCCCCTGCTGCGTGGCTTTGGCTGAGTTACTTAATTTCTCCACTTCTGCTTTCTCAGCTGTGAAGTGCGGAGAACAGCAGCACCTGTCTCACAGGTTATTAAATGAGGTAATACCTGCCAGGCCCTTCCTACAAAGCCCCATGCAGTAAGCTTCACAAGCGTTAGTTATTTGCTAATTTTGTCATTAATATACCTACATTATTATATGTCAAGTGTATTAACACTGAATAAGCCTCTTAGAGGCTTTTTTATCAATCATAAATCCAAGTAGTCATAAGAGAACTGATTTTTTTAAATTGTGCATTATGGTAGAGACAGTTACCACCCTACCACCCAAGATCCGTCCCTGTTTCAGGTGTGGACACCCTGTGGCCAGCCCTCCCCCCCTGCCCCCCAGCCCTGGGGTCCTGTGAGGGGGCTGAGGCAATGGGACCGGACCGCACTGAGCTGTCGCACTGACCCTTAGCCAGGGAACTCGGGCCTTTGCTTCCTCTCTCCCCTCTGCTCTTTGGAAACTGAGAGGTGAAGGGGGTGCCTAGGCCAGAGAGATGCTATGGACCAAGCAACAGAGACCCCTTTATCCAGAACCATAAAAATACCCTTTGCAGTCCTGTTCTTATGGCCAGGCTATTACATGAAATAAACTTTCTCTGATGTTCACCACTGAATTTGGGGCTCTCTTTTAAAGCCAGCTAACGGGTATTTTAGGACCAGGGTTTTCTGTGGAATCCAGCTAACAAAAAGGGATCCTGTTAAGGTCGTGTTTTCATCCCCATCTAATGCAGTGAAACTAGACTAGAACAATCGAGGAAAAGAAGTATAGTGGGTGTCCCGTACCTAGTTTTCCAAATGGAAAACCAAATCCCATTGCTAAGAAGCCAACCCCATTAGTGACCACTATTCAAGTTGGAGATAGAGAATTTGAGGGACAAACTACTGCAAGTAGAAATGACTAGCCAATGAATGAGAAGTTAAAGAGTGCTGAGTGGTTACAGGTTACCAGGACTGCAGTAGACAGGAACTGGGGTTATTGCTTAATGGGCACAAAGTTGCTGTTTGGGGTGATGAAAAAGGTTCGGTAATGGATGGAAGTGATGGGAGCATGACACAATGAATGTAATTAATATTATTAAATTGTACACAAGATAATGGCTTTAAAAAAAAGAGTTGGGCAGGTGTGGTAGATTCAGTTGTCAACTCGGCCAGGTGAAGGTGCCTAGATCTCTTGCTGTGGACATGAGCCAATGGCGTGTGAACCTCATCTGTCACTGATTATATCTGCAGTTGGCAAGGAGGCAGGCCTGCTGCAATGAATGATGTTTGATTTAACTGGGTGGTGCTTAAATGAGAGAGTGCAACGTAGCACAGCCCACAGCCCAAGCAGCTCAACATACCTCATCTCGGCACTCACAGTTCAGCCCAGGCCTTTGGAGATGCAGAAAGGAATCACCCTGGGGAAAGCTGTTGGAACCCAGAGGCCTGGATAGAAGGCCAGCAGAGATTACCCTGTGCCTTCCCACATAAGAAAGAACCTCAGTTGAAAGTTAGCTGTCTTTCCTCTGAAGAACTAACGAAATAAATCCCCTTTTATTAAAAGCCAATCCGTTTGGTGTGCTGCATTCTGGCAGCTAGCAAACTAGAACAGTGGGCACTGGTGGCTCAGTGGCAGAATTCTAACCTTCTGTGCCAGAGACCTGGGTTCAATTCCCGGTGCCTACCCATGATAAAAAGAAAAAAGAAAAAAAAGTTGCTGTTCTTTCCTGAGCTATAATCCTAAACTGTAGTCTGGCTAACTCCCAACCTAGTCCCTCACCTCACCTCTGACCCCAGATGGAGGGGTTAGGAACTGCCTGAGTGGGACTGTCACACGCCTGTGTGGCTGTCCTAAGAGGATGGAGGGATGTGGCTTGTTTGAGGAATTAAGAAAAACTGAGGATGGTACAAGATGTAGCTGGAAAGAGAGGCCAAGCCCAAAGATGGGGATTCTTTGGTGGGGCGCAGGGAGACCCTGGGAGGACCAGGGGAGATGTGTGTGGAAGAGGTGGCGCTCTGATGGGGGAGGCGTGTGGGCAGGGACCACATGGACGAGCATAGCCACTGTGAGGGGTGCTGGTCGAGGCACCACCCCGACTGCACTTCCATAATGATCCGGCACCTCAGAACAAACCACGAGGAAAACATCAACGGCCAGGTAAACCCAGCCAGATTGCTTAGTATAGCTACTGTGAAGTGCAAAGAATTATGCTGAATCTACAATATCTTCACAGCAACTGTTAGCACGTTTCAAAGCAAAATTTAGACATATTTTAATTTAATCATCTCTACAGACTGAGGTAGGTGGAGCAAAGTGATACCATTCTAACTTAACACATTAAGGAAACAGGCTAAGGAACAAGCCCTAGCAGGGAGTAGGTAATAATTTCTTTGACCTTCTATTTTCAATGTTGGGTTTGCTTATGTTAAAGGATGTATGTCCAGTAAGGCTATTATCAATAAATAAATGTGGTGCGCCTGTGGAAACCCAGCTGCACATGATGCCACACACAGTCGGGGCTCCTGAGAGAGACGGGCACCCACGCCGGGTAGAGCAGGGAAGCCCAAGTGCAGCAACCAGAAGCTGTGTGCACAGGAGGGCACTGTGTGCCTCGGGGAGGACCGTCCAGAGCCGAGGGGCTGTGCCTTCTGGCAAGGAGTGCCTGAGAAAAGCCCAAGTTGTGAAGGGGCCAAGACATTCTGACCTCTGCCTACCCCTAACCTGCCTCTGGGTGAGTTTAGCGGGAGCCTTGCGAGCAAGGGCACACGGTGGGCACACACGGGCATGTGGTTCAGTCAGCATAGGCTGGGTTATGCTGCAGTACAATCCCCAATCTCAAGAGGCATAGAAGAATGATGGTTTATTTCTCACTTGTTGTTCGCGTTCCTCCTGGGCTTGCTGCTCTGGGGCTCACATGAATGGACACTGGCTCCGCAGCAGAGCACGCTCCCTGCCAAGCCCCCGCGCTGGAGCTGGGCATGTGTTTCTTACAAGCCCATGAGGACCCTGAAGTCATATTCTGTCATCTCCCTGGAAGACAGAGAAGTGAGAATATTTGGTGTACAGCCCTCCTCATTACTACAGAGCTCAATAAATGTTTGCTGAATTAACTAAGAAAGCTGGAAAGGGAGATTTGATTTGGGCCAGATTGTAGAGGGTTTGAAAGCCAAGCGGGTATTGAACTTGATCCTGCAGGGACCAGCACGTCACTGAAGGTTTTAAAAGCACCAGAATGACCCAATCAAGTAAGTCCTTTAATGTAGGAATGAGGGAGAGAGGATTCTGCAGGCCAGGAGACCAATTACAGGATTGTTTCATGACTATGATTCTAAGTTGATCCCAAGAAACAAGGGGCGTGACGTCCACAGTCGCAGTGGAGGAGCTGTGCACGGGGACAGCTGATGGCAGCTCAGACAGGGCAGATCAGAGTCCTAAACCTTTAGATTCAGAGAACAGACCTCACAGTGAGGCATTCAGCTTTCTGCACACTGAGAATAGTACTGGAGAAATGCATGTGAAATTTCCACCAAGTGACAGAAATGCACATTGAAGGTCATGAGGGGTCTTTCCTGCAGATGAACCGTGGGTCACTGTTAAGCCTGGTGCTGTTCCTCTGTGGAGTTCTGCCACATTCTTAGGGTGTTTAGATAGGATGGTCAAAAACATTTTATTGAAAGGGAAGATCTGGCCCAAATTATATGTT
>PVIY010062321.1:0-10914 GCA_004026745.1 Myrmecophaga tridactyla | reverse complement strand
GATTGCCCTCACCTCCTTCATTTGCATATCCACGAATTACATGGAACATGTGCTAGAACATACTCTAAGGTGAAGATTTCAGTCATCAATTTTTCACTGAGGTAGCTGAACATGAACATTTAATCTCTATCAAAACCACAAAACGATGCGCTAATGTTTAGAAGAGCGTGCAAACGCTATCATTTGGGGACATGTGCACGCATCAGTAACTTGACTGCACTAGTGTCTGAAAGGTTGGGGCTCCGTGTGGAATATCAGCTGGTCATCAAATTTCAGCAGGACATGGGGAGACAGGCACATCTGCGTGTGGGTCCAGGTGGGAGGTGCAACACCTGTGCTCATTTCATGAGCAGCTATTACTCGCATGCTAGAATTCCTTTGCACGTACTACTGAGCAGTTTTATGGGAAAGAGGCAGGAGTGCATGGTAGGAGAAGGCATTGGAGTGGCAAGCAAGGGCGAGACCACGGAGCATTTTGCTTATTATTATTACTTTTTTTTCATGAGCAGGCACTGGGAATCGAACCAGGGTCTCTGGCATGGCAGGCAAGAACTCTGCCTGCTAAGCCACCGTGGTCTGCCTCCATGGAGCATTTTGAAAGCCATATTAAGATGTTCCTTTTTCCAAAAACAAAGGTGAAGATATTGACGTATGTGAAGCAAGGTTAACCATGGTAAAATTCTCATTTCAAAAATGTAGCGTGGAGGTAGTTAAGAGTAGACATGAGTTAACTAGTTCAGGAAGTTTTCATGGAAGTCCAGGCAGCAAATATTAGGGTGGTAGAAATAGAGAATTGGGATGAAGTAAAAAAAAATATTTAGAAGGGGAAACGAAGTTCCTAGTGAGGACTGAGGAACCCAAAGGATCAAAAAGAGGGAAAGGCTTGCCCGACTAACGGGGGCACGTAAATGAAGGAGCTAAGGACACAGTGAGAGGATCTGGGTTAGAGGAAAAAATAATGGGATGACTTTAAATATATGGAGCCTACGAGGTCTTCAAGTTAAGGCACCCAACAAGGGCTGTAAAATAGTTTATGAAAGAGATGCAGAGCTCAAAGGAGAGGTCTGAGATGGAGAGAAGTATCAAGTTCCATTGTTCTATTTGTGTATCCTTCCTCTAATTCCACCCTGGCCTGATTACTGTAAGTTTTATTACAAGTCTTGGCAGGAAATAATGTAAGTTCTTCAACTTTGTTGTTTTCTGAAATTGTTGTGACTATTCTAGATCTTTTGCATGTTCATATGAACTTTAGAACAACCTTACCTTGTCTTAAAAAGAAAACTGCTTAAAGTTTGGTTGGACTGCATTGAATCTATATATCAAGAGGGGAAAATGGACATTTTAATAAGATCCTGTCTTCTAATTCAGGGGTGTAGTTCATCTCATCATTTAGTTAGGTCTCCTTTAATTTATCTCAAGAATGTTTTTCTTTTGGTTTTTGGTGTATAGGTCTTGCTCATATTTTGTTAAATTTTTCCCTAAGTATTTCATGTTTTGGGTGCAATTTCAAGTAGTATTGTTAAATTTTCATTTTCCAGTTTCTGGTTACTCGTATATAGCAATAAAATTAAGTTTGTGTATTAGTTTATTATTCTGAGACCTCTCATTTATTCAAGTAGGTCTTAAATTTTTTAGATTATTTAAAATCTTTTAATATATGATCATCTTGAAAAAAAATAGTTTTCCTTCTTTCTTTCTTTCTCTCATATTTGCTTTTATTTTCTGTCTCTTGCCTAAATAACATTAGCCAAGACCTCCAATAGACATGTTAAAGGATTCACCCTGCCTCGCCCCCGACCTTAGGAAAAAAGGGGTCAGTGCGCCACCATTAAGCGGCTGGTTTTTAAATAGGTATCTGCGCAGTTTGGGAGGATGACGTGCCCCAGAAAACCCATGTCTTAATCCTGATCCAATCTTGTGGAAGCAACCCTTTCTTTTAATCCCTCTTCAACAATGTAGGTTGGAATCTTTTGATTAGATTATCTCCATGGAGATGTAGCACACTGAATTGTGGGTATTAACTTTTTGATTAGATGGAGATGTGACTCCACCATTCCAGGTGGGGCTTGATTAGTTTACTGGAATCCTACGAAGAGGAAACATTTTAGAGAGAGTAACAGAGCCAAGAGAGGAGAGAGCGAAGAGAACCACGAGAGCCCACGTGGCCAGAAATATTTGGAGATGAAGAAGGAAAATGCCCCTGGGGAGCTTCATGAAATGAGAAGCCTGGAGAGAAAGCTAGCAGACGTCGCCATGTTCATCATGTGCCCTTCCAGTTGAGAGAGAAACCCTGAACTTCATCGGGCTTCTTGAACCAAGGTATCTTTCCCTAACGCCTTAGATTGAACATTTTTATAGTCTTGCTTTAATTTGGACATTTTTTGGGGGTTTGAACTGTAAACTAGCAACTTTATAAATTTCCCTTTTAAAAAGCCACTCCATTTTTGTTATATCTCATTCCAGCAGCTAACAAACTAGAACTATATCCTTTATTAGACTAAGTTCCCTTCCCCTGCTAGTTGGTGGAGTTTGTATCATGAATGAGTGCTGAGTTTTAATGCTTTTTCTCCATTAATTGAGATGATCATATGGTTTTTCTTCTCTTTAGTTAATTTGGTATATTACATTGACTGATTTTCAAATGTTAAATGAACCAGGCATTCCTGGTATAACATCTCTTAGTCATGATGTATAATCCTCTCTATATATTTCTCTATTGTATTTGTTGATTTTTGTTGAAGAATTTTACATTTATGATATATATTGTTCTGTATTTTTCTTTGGTTGTCTGATTTTGATATCAAGATAATTCTGGTTCTAAAAGTGGGTAAGAGCACATTCTCTCTTCCTCTATTTTTTGCAGGTAATTTGTGTAAGATGTGTATCATGTTTCATGGGGTTCACCTGTGAAGTGTTCTGGACCTTGATTATTCTATGGCAGGGATTTTAATTATGAATTTACCGTATTTAATAGTTATAGGGTTATTCAGATTCCCTTTATGTGAAAGTTTTGGGAATTTGTATCTTTAGAGGAGTTTGTACATTTCATTTAAATCGTTGAATGTAATGGCCAAAATTACCCTTTTAATGTTTATAAGAGCTACAGTAAAGTCCCCTCTTTTGTTCCTGATTTTGAAAATTTGTGTATTCTCTCTATATGTTTACATATATATACATGTACATACATAATCATTTTGTATATATAGTAATTGATTTTCTCTATTTTTAGACCTTAGTTTATTTCCTTGATTCCATTTATATCTTTATTATTTGTTTCCTTATGGATATTATAGTTAAATAGTAACTTGATCTTATTTTAGGTTCTTAAAGAGATTCTTAGGTCATCGATTTTAGATCTTTCTTTTTTTCTCGTTTAAGCATTTAAAGCTATAAATTTCCCTCTGAACTCCACTGTATTCATATCACAACATTTTGATATGTTGTGTTTTCATTATCATTTATTTGAAAGTATCTTTTAATTTCCCTAATGATTGTACCTTTTAAACATTTTTTATTGTATTGTGTAATATATACGAAGCAAAGAAATAAAAAAACAATAGTTTTCAAAGCACTCTTCAACAACAGGACAGATCCCAGAGTTTGTCATGGGCTACCATATAATCCTCTCAGATTTTTCCTTCTAGCCACTCCAGCATATAGGAGGCCAGAAGGCTTAAATATTTTTTTATCACCACAACTGACTTTTTTTCTTTCTTTTTTTGTGAGAAATAACATATATACAAAAAAAAAGCAATAAATTTCAAAGCACAGCACCACAATTAGTTGTAGAACATAGTTCAAAGTTTGACATGGGTTACAATTCCACAATTTTAGGCTTTTACTTCTGGCTGCATGATAGCACTTTTGTTTCATGAGTAACTTAGAAGGTACTGCTTAGATTCTATGCATTTGGGCATTTTTCAGATATCTTTTGGTGTGGCTTTGTAATTTGATTCTATTGTGGCCAGAAAAACATATTCTGTATGATTTCATTTTAAAATATATTTACAGAAATGGCTTGTGGCAATAGCATGGTCTATCTTGGTGAATAGTTATGGTACAATTATAAAGAATGTGTATTTTAACATTATTAGGTTCAGTATTTTATAAATGTCAATTGGGTCATGTTGGTTGATAGTGCCATTCAAATATTATCCATTTTGGTCCATTTGTTCAACTAATTTCTGAGAGTTCTGAGTGCTGACATTTCTAATTATAATTGTGATTTTTTCTTGTTCTCCTTCTAGTTTGATTATTAGTACATACACATTAATATTTTTCTGTCTTCTTGATAATTGACCTTTCCATCATTATCAAATTTCTCCTTTTATGCCTACTAATAGTCCTTGTTCTGCAGTCAATTCTGTCTGGTAAGACTGCAGATACTCCAGCTTTCTTTCAATTAGGGTTTGCATGGTATAGCTTTTATTCATAGTTTTACCTTAAATCTATGTTTATATTTTAAAGTGTGCCTCTTGCACAAATCATATCATTGGTTTGCATTTTAATCTGTCTTACATACTCTGCATTTTTAGTAGAGTCATCTTCAATTTTTTAATTAGACATTTTGTCTTTATTGGAGAAGTTGTAGATTTACGGAATAATTGTGCATAAAATATAGGATTTCCCTACCATACCCTACCAAAAACACCTTACATTGTTGTGAAAATTTGTTACAATTGATGCTAACACATTTTTATAACTGTATTATTAATTGGAAGTCCATGGTTTACATTAGGGTTTGCTGTGTGTGTGGTAGAGTCCCATGAATATTTTTAAAAATTTGTATTTTGTTACCATATATAATCAAACATTTCCCTGTGCTGTTTTGAAATTATGTACCCCAGAAAATGCCATGTTCTTATGTCCTGAACATTCTACTATAAAATACAACATATATACAACACAAAGAAAGAAAAACAACCATAATTTTCAAACTACATTTCAACAAATAGTTCCTGAACAGATCCCACAGTTTGTCATGGGCATCTCAGATTTTTCCTTCTAGCTGCTCCTGAAACCCTGGAAGCTAGAAGGAATAGTAATATAGTGATTCAGCAGTCATACTTATTTGCCAATTCCTATTCTCTCTGTTATACCTCCTCCTCCTTTGATCCTTCTCCCAATCTATAGGGATTTTTGAACAATGCCCACTCTGACTTTGTTCATGTTAAGAAGGAGTCTCAACACTAAAGGATAGGGGATGTCATTAATTGATAATCTTGGAGAGGCTGGTCTCTTTGAGCTTCAGAATTTATCTGACCTAGAAACCCTCAGGAAATTATAGGTTCCAAGAAGGCAAATGTAGTGCATGAAACTGTGGGACTGGCAATTGCCTTCTGGATCCAAAGGGGGGAAAGAAGTGTAATAAAATAAGGCATCAGTGGCCAAGAGAGACCAAATGGAGTCAAATGCCATGATCTCTTCATCCATTCTTGTGGTTACAGACATCTTGTGGGTGGGACCTACTGATTAGGTTGTATCCATGGAGATGTGACCCATCCATTCAAGGCGGGTCTTAATCTTTTACTTCAGTCCTTTATGAGAAGATAAAAGGCAGTAAATCTTAGAAACAAAAATGCCCCAGGAAAAGCAAGAAGGAACCACAGAAGCTGAGAGAGCCATTGAAACCAGAACCCAGGAGAGAAGGACCCACAGGTGCCACCATGTTACTTCGCATGTTTCAGAGGAACCCCAGACGCTATTGGCATTTTTTCAGATATGTATCCTCTTGTTGATGCCTTAACTTGTACATTTCCATGACCTTAGAATTGTAACTTGTAACTTAATAAATCCCCACTGTTAAAAACCAACCCATTTCTGGGGTGCATGGGTAGTTCAGTAGTAGAATGCTCACCTTCCATGCGGGAGACCCAGGTTTGATTCCTGGACCATGCACTTACCCCACCCCCAAAAAAGAGAAAGAAAACCCAACACATTTCTGATATATTGCACTTCAGCAGCTTTGGCAGACCAAAACAGATTTTGGTACCTGGATTGGGGTGCTGCAATTTGCAAATATCAAAAATGCTGGAATGGCTTTATAAATAGAGAAGGGAGAGATTCTGGAATAATTGTGAGAAGCTTGATAGAAAATACCTAGATTTCTTTGATAAGACTGTTGATAGAAATATGGACTCTAAATAGTTACTTCCAATGGAGCCTTAGACAGAAATGATGAATGTCTTATTGCAAACTGGAAGGAAGTTGTGCTGATTTGAAAGAATTATGTACCCTGGAAAAGCCATGTTTTAATCCTGATCCAATCTTGTGGGAACAACCTTTCTTTTAATCCCTAGTCAATAATGTAGGTTGGAATCTTTTGATTCGATCATCTCCAAGGAGATGTGGCATACCCAATTGTGGGTATTAACTTTTGATTAGATAGAGATGTGACTCCACTCATTTCAGTTGGGTCTTGATTGATTTACTGGACTTCTATAAAAGAGGGAACATTTTGAAGTTAGAGACCTTTGGAGATGAAGAAGGAATACATCTCCGGGGGAGCTTCATGTAACAAAACGCCTGGAGAGAAAGCTAGCAGATGTCACCATGTTCACCATGTGCCTTTCCAGTTGAGAGAAACCCTGAACTCCATTGGCCTTTCTTGAGTCAAGGTAACCTCTTGTTGGTGCCTTAATTTGGACATTTTTATAGACTTGCTTTTAATTTGGACATTCTCACAGCCTTAGAACTGTAAATTTGCAATTTAATAAATTCCTACTTCTTAAAAACCATTCCATTTCTGGTATATCGCCTTCCAGCTTCTAGCAGTCTAGAACAAAAGGTGATGCTTGTTTTAAAGAAGCTGAGAATTTAGCAGAATTGAGTCCTGGTGTTGGATAGAAGGTAGAATTTCAAAGCAACAAGCTTGGATATCTAGCTGAGGAAGTTTGCAAACTAAATGTGGAGAATGCAACCTGGCTTCCCCTTGCAGCTTATAATAAAATGTGAGAGGAAAGAGATAAGCTGAGAACTGAACACTTGGGTACAAAGAAACCAGAAATTGATGATTTGGAAAATTCTAAGTGCTGGAAACTGAATCCCCAGAGAATAGAGCCCCATGAGAGCATTTAACTAGTCAGCCATTTCAGTGTCTTGGAGATGGAGTTTTCCAGAAAGGATTTTTGGAAGGTCCTATTGTCTGACGAATGGGACCCTAGTGATCTGAAGGCCAAACTCACAAGTTTATTGTGAGACTAATGGGGACGGAAAAGGGACAGGTTGAAGGAAAAATGACTTCAAAGGCAGGCCATGGAAGCTAAGTTCTGGAGCCAAGAAACCTGGCCAGGAGAGGGGACCAACCCATGCATGTGGAAAGGAGGAGTTTCTTGGAGCTGGCAGAAGGTGGGCCTTCCACCCCATTGTTCAGGAACAGTGTTATAACCCCATGGCTCTTGGATGCCTGGGGAATTGAGGGGAGCTTGGCACCCCATTGTTGAGGAAGAATGCTGCTGCCCGAGGCCTTAGAGAGGGTGAGGATATAGGAATGACTATCTTATGACTGTCCTTCCTTTGTATATTGCAAGCAGATAACTTGTTCTGAGTTTCATAGGTCCAAAGCCAAAGGAGTATTTTGCATTAGGATAGACCATACCTGTAACTGATTTTGATGGGATTTTGTGCTTAATATTGTTACTGAAATGATTTAAGGCTTTTGTGATATTGTGATGAAATGAATGTATTTTGTGTATGAAAAGTACATGTCTTTTTGAGGTTCAGAGGGTGGAGTGTCCTAGTTTGAAACTATTTATGTACTCCAGAAAATGTCATGTTTGTAAAATCCATTCTTAATGGTGTAGACTTATTATGGGTGAGACCTTTTGATTAGGTTGTATCCATGGAGAGATGACCCACCCAATTCAAGGTGGGTCTTAATCCTTTACTGTAAGAGGATAAAAGATAGTAAACCTCATAGAGACAAGGCCCTGGGAAAAGCAAGAGGGAGCCACTGAAACCAGAACCCAGGAGAGAAGGACCAGCATGTCACCATGTGCCTTCCCACGTGGCAGAGGAACCAATGCCGCCAGCCTTTCTTCAGAGAAGTTATCTCCCTCTTGATGCCTGAACTTGGACATTTCCATGACCTTAGAATTGTAACTTGTAACTTAACCTCCCATTTTTAAAAGACAACACATTTCTTATACATTGCATTTTGACAGCTTTAGCAAATCAAAACACCCCTTTTAATCATATTCAGATATATATTTCAATGCTGTTAATTGCATTCACAAATGTGCTACCATAACCAGCATCCATTACTGAAACATTTCCATCATTACAAACCTTACAAACTGTATATTTTATGCATTAAGTTTCCATCCCCTATCCCCACCCCATGCCCTGATAACCCATATTCTAGGTTTTGACTCTGTAAGTTGTTCATTCTAATTCTTTCAAATCAGTTAGGGCTACAATATTTGTCCTTTCTGTGCCCTTTTTTATTTCACTCAACATGATGTCTCCAAGGTTCATCCATGTTTTCACCTGTATCAGCACTCCATTCTTCTTTGTGGCTGAATAGTATTCCATTGTGTACACACACACAAACACACACACACATTTTATTTATTTTTGTATATATATCATTGTATATATATATATATATACATGTCACATTTATCATTGTGTGTATATATATATATCACATTTTATTTATCAGTTCATCAGTTTCTGAATAAAGCATTTGAGTTACTTCAGTCTTTTTGAAATTGTGAATAATACAGCTATGAACTTTGGTGTGCAAATGTCTGTTTGACTCCCTGATTTCAATTTTGTTGGGTATATGCTTACTAGTGGGATTGCCAGGTCATATGGTATTGCTCAATACTTAGCTTTCTGAGGAACCACCAAACTATCTTTCACAACAGCTGTACCATTTTACATTGCCACCAGCAATGAATGAGTGTTCCTATTTATCTACATCCTCTCAAACACTGTTAATTTCTGTTTTTTTTTTTTTTAATAGCAGCCATCCTAATGGGTGTGAAATGGTATATCATTGTGGTTTTGATTAGCATTTCCCAGATGGCTAATGATGTTGAGTAATGTTTCATGTGCTTTCTGGCCATTTGTTTATCTTCTTTGGAGAGATCTCTGTTCAAGTCTTTAACCCATTTTTTAATTGGATTGTTTGTATTTTGTTGTTAATATGGAGGATTTCTTTATATATTCTGGATATAAAACCTTTATCAGATATACGGTTTCCAAATATTTTCCCCATGTGTAAGTTGTCAATCTATTTTTCATGATAAAGTCATTTGAGGCACAAAAGTTTTTCATTTTGATGAGACCCATTCATCTATGTTTTTTTCTTAAAGAAACCATTGCCTAACACAAGGTCTGAAGATGCTTCTCCACATTTTCTTCTAGGAGTTTGACAGTTCTAGCTCCTATATTAAAGGCTTTGACCCATTCTGAGTTGATTTTTGTATATGGTGTGAGATAGGGATCCTCATTTTCTTTGCAAATGGAGAAACAGTTTTTCTAGCATCATTTGTTGAAGAAACTATTCTTTCCAAAGTGAGTGGTCTTTGCCACCTTGTAAAAAAAATGGTTGGCTATAATGTTTGGGTTGATGTCTTTATAACCCTAACCCTTTATTTCTTTATGTTACTTTGAAGCATTGTCTAGTATCCTTTCACTTCAGTCTGAAGAACTCCCTTTACTACTGTTTGTAGAGCTGGTCTAGTGGCAATGTTCTCCCTCAGCTTTTGTTTATTTGAGAATGTCTCAATCTCTCCCTCATTTTTAAAAGAGTGTCTTGCCAGATATGAAATTCCTGCTTGCAGTTGTTTTCCTTCAGCACATTATGTATTTCAATCTAATGCCTCATTGTCTCCCTGGTTTCTGATAAGAAATCTGCACTCAATCTAACTGGGACTCCTTTGAACATAACAAGTGGCTTTTCTCCTGAAGCTTCCAGAGCTCTCATCCTTTGCATTCAATAGTGTCTTCAATATGTGATGATATATTTTTCTTCATATTTATCCTGTTTGCTGTTTTCTGAGCTTATTGGGTGTGCATATACATATCTTTTGCTATGTCTCAGAAGTTCTCTATCATTATTTGTTTTAATATTCCTTCTGCCCCTTTCTGGGATGCCCATTATGCATATACAGCTGTGCTTGATGGTGTTCCAGAGGTGACAGGTGATTTTCACTTCTGACATTTCTTTTTTTCTCTTTCTAATCTTTGGTCTGACTCATTTCAAGTTTCTTATCTTTGAGTTCACCGATTCTTTCTTCTGCCAGCTCCAATCTGCTCTTGAAACTCTCCTGGACATTTCTTCATTTCAGTTATTGTAGACTTCAAGTCCAGTAGTTCTGTTTGGTTCCTTTTCAAAATTCCTATCTCTTTACTGAGACTTTCATATTGCTCATTCATTGATTTCCTGATATCCATTAGTTCTTTCTCTGTATTTTCATTCTTCTCCTTGAACATTTTTAAGGTAACTATTTAAAGGCTTTCTTCAGTATCTCCACATTTTCACCTTCTTCATTGGTGTTTTCTGTATGTTTATACATTGCCTTTGAATGGGCCATCATTTTCTTTGGCTTTGTTTTGTTTGCACTCTTTTGTTGTATAATGAACATTTTAAAATTTGAAAATGATGATTTTGGAATTTATTCTTTGAAATATTTGTGTCTTAGCATTGTAGCCAGTTGTTGATAAGACAGGGATTTTTTTTGAGCTTCAGCTCTCCTATCAGGAAAGTTTACCTGAGGTGAGTGCTGTGTGCAGGAATTTTCCTGTCTTTTGGGACCTCTGTCTTCTGGAGAGCTTATTTCATTTATATTTAAAAGTCATTACTGTTAATACAGAACTTTCTTCTGTCATTTTACTATTGAGCCTTTGTAAGTCTTATTACTTTTTTGTTAGTTGTTTTGGAATTTTACTGTTTACAGAAATTTT
>PVIY010062320.1:0-10902 GCA_004026745.1 Myrmecophaga tridactyla | reverse complement strand
AAAGAAATCACAGAAGACCTAAATAAATGGAAGGGCATACTGTGTTCAGGGAATGGAAGACTAAATATAGTTAAGATGTCAATTCTACCTAAGTGGATTTACAGATTCAATGCAATACCAATTAAAATCCCAAAAACTTATTTTTCAGAACTAGAAAAACCAATAACCAAATTTATCTGGAAGGGCAGGGTGCCCCGAATAGCTAAAAGTATCCTGAGAAGGAAAAATGAAGTCAGAGGTCTCACACTACCAGACTTTAAGGCTTATTACAAAGCTACAGTGGTCAAAACAACATGGTACTGGCATAAAGATAGATATACTGACCAATGGAATCGAATAGAGTGTTCAGATATAGACCCTCTCATCTATGGGCAATTACCTTTGATAAGGCAGTCAAGCCAATCATCTGGGACAGAACAGTCTCTTCAATAAATGGTGCCTACAGAACTGGATATCCACATGCAAAAGAATGAAAGAGCATCCATATCTCACACCCTGTACAAAAATTAACTCTAAATGGATCAAACACCTAAACATAAGCTCTAAGACCATAGAACTAGAAAATGTAGAGAAATATCTAATACATTTCATAACAGGAGGCGTTTTCCTAGACCTCACACCCAAAGCACAAGAGTTGAAGAAAGAAATTGGAACTCCTCAGAATTAAACACTTTTGTGCATCAAAGAACTTCATTAGGAAAGTGAAAAAACAGCCTACACAATGAGAGACAATATTTGGAAATGACATATCAGATAAAGGTCTAGTAACCAGAATATATAAAGAGATTGTTCAACTCAACAACAAAAAGACAGACAACCCAATTACAAAATGGGCAAAAGACATGAACAGACACTTCTCAGAAGAGGAAATACAAATGGCCAAAAGGCACATGAAAAGATGCTCAGCTTCCCTGGCTATTAGGGAAATGCAAATCAAAACCACCATGAGATATCATCACACATCCACCAGAATGGCCATTATCAATAAAACAGAAAACGACAAGTGCTGGAGAAGATGGGGAGAAAGAGGCACACTTATCCACTGTTGGTGGAAATGTCAAGTGGTACAACTACTGTGGAAGGCAGTTTGGCAGTTCCTCAGGAAGCTAAGTATAGAATTGCCATATGACCCGGCAATACCATTGCCATGTATCTACTCAGAAGACATGAGGGCAAAGACACAAATGAACATTTTCACACTGATGTTTATAGCAGCATTATTTACAGTTGTCAAGAGATGGAACCAGCCCAAATGTCCATCAACAGTTGAGTGGCTAAACAAGCTGTGGTATATACATATGATGGAATATTATGCAGCTGTAAGACAGAGTAAAGTTATGAAGTATGTAACACATGGATGGACCTTAAAGAGATTAGCCAGAAAGAAAAGGACAAATACAAATACTGTATGGTCTCACTGATATGAACTAACATTAATGGATGAACTTGGATAATTTCAGTTAAGAACAGAGGTCATCAGGAGATCAAAATAGGGTAGATATTGGATAATTGGAACTGAAGGGATACAGATTGTACAACAGGACTGATTGAAATAATTCAGATACGGATAGCACAATACTACCTAACTGTAATACAATAATGTTAGAACACTGAATGAAGCTAAATGTGAGAATGATAGAGGGAGGAGGCCTGGGGGCACAAATTAAATGAGAAGGAAAGATAGACAATAAAGACTGAGATGGTATAATCTAGGAATGCCTAGAGTGTATAATGATAGCGACTAAATGTACAAATTTAAAAATGTTTTGCATGAGGAAGAACAAAGGAATGTCAATAATGCAGGGTGTTGAAAATAGATGGTAATTAATATTTTAAAACTTTAACTTATGTGTGATAGTAAAGCAAAAAAATGTTTATTTGATACAAAATTTATATTTGACTAGTGCATTTCCTAATATAACTTATGTGGACAGCTTAATTGAACATCATAAGTGCATGGAACCTTGAGTAGGGCATGAGATTTTGTAGGTTTGTCCAGAGTGAAGTCTCAATAAATCCCAGAAGGATTTGAACAGTGAATAAATAGGTGTTTGCATAGTCCCTTTAGGGGAACGGTGAGAAAGGGGGAAAATTCAACTTCTCCAAGTGGTGAAGGCCTGATTTTCTTGCAAGCAGTAGGGCCAACCAAAGCAATAGGCTGAGCCCCCAGTCTTGGGGTTTGTTCATATGATACTTAACTCTGCAAAGGATAGGCTAAGCCTACTTAAAATTAGGCCTAAGAGTCACCCCAAGAGAGCCTCTTTTGTTGCTCAGATGTGGCCTCTCTCTCTCAGCCAAGACGACAGGCAAACTCACTGCCCTCCCCCCTCTCTATGTGGGACATGACTCCCAGGGTTGTGGACCTTCCTGGCAATGTGGGACAGAAATCCTAGAATGAACTGGACTCGGCATCGAGGGATTGAGAAAACCTTCTCGACCGAAAGGGGAAGAGAGAAATGAGACAAATTCAAGTGTCAATGGCTGAGAGATTCCAAACAGAGTCGAGAGGTTATCCTGGAGGTTATTCTTGTGCATTGGACAGATACTACCTTTTTAGTTGAGGCATAATAGAGGGGCTGAAGGGAACTGCCTGAAAATGTGGAGCTGTGCTCCAGTAGCCATGTTTCTTGAAGATGATTGTATAATGATGTAGCTTTCGCAGTGTGACTGTGTGATTGTGAAAACGTTGTGTCTGATGCTTCCTTTATCTACTTTATGGACAGATGAGTAAAACATATGGATTAAAAATAAATAAATAATAGGGGAATTATAAATTTAGTAAATTGAAATGCTAGTGATCAATGAAAGGGAGGGGTGAGGGGCATGATATGTATGTTTTTTTTTCTGTTTTCTTTTTTCTGAATTAGTGCATATGTTATAAGAAATGATCATGATGAATATACAACTATGTGATGAAAAAAATTAATATCCAGTTTATGTAAAGAAATTCTTCAATTAACAAAAAGACATATTACCAAACTAAAAAGTGGGCAAAATTCTTGAACAGACATCTCTCTACAGAAGATATATAAATGGCCAGAAAGCACATGAAAAGATGTTCAACATCATTAGGCACCAGGGAAAATGCATTTCGAACCCACAGTGAGATACCATTTTACACTCATTACAATGGCTACTATTTAAAAAAAGAAAGTACAAGTGTAGGAGAGGATGCAGAGAGATAGGAACACTCTTATTGGTGGTAGCAATGTAGCATGATGTAGCTAGTGTGTAAGACAATTTGGCAGTTCCCTGAAAAGCTGAGTATAAAACTACTATATAACCCAGCAATACCACTACTACATATATGCCCAAAAGAACAGAAAGCAGGGGCTCAAACATATTTGCACTGTAATGTTCATAGCAACATTATTCACAATTGCCAAAAAAAAAAGCAGAAGTAACCCAGTGCCCATCAACCAATGAATGAATTAATAAATATGGTATACGCAAGCAATGGAAAAACAATTAACCATAAAAAGGAAAGAAGTCCTGATACATTTGACATTGATGAACCTTGAAGACATGTTGAGTGAAATAACCAGACAAAAAAGATAAATATTGTATGATCTCACTCACAAACAATTAGAATAAGCAAACTCATGGAGTAAGAATCTAGAATATTGGTTGTCAGGTGTATTAGTTAGGGTTCTCAGGGAAACAGAACCAACAGGAGATATCTGTCAATATAAGATTTATAGAAGTGTCTCATTTAACTGTGGGAATGCAGGAGTCCCAGATCTGTAGGGCAGACTGCAAGGTGGCAACTCCAATGATGGGTCTAGACGACCTCCAGAAGAGGGACTCACTGGCTAAAGAAAAAGTGAAAATTTTCTCTTCTCCCTTCAAAGTCTTCAACTGATTGACTCAAGCCCCCGATTGAATTATCTTGTTTGTGGGAGATGCACCCTTATTTGATCCTAGATGTAGTCAGCCACGGCTTCAATCAACTCACTGATGATTTGATAAACCAGCCTTCTGGTTTATCAACCAACCATGAAATATCCTTGCAGTAATGGTTATACCAGTGCTTGCCTAACCAGACAACTGGGCACCATCACTTGGCCAAATTTATTCCAGATCCCAACCATCATCATAGAAGTTAATACTTAATTTTTACAGAATTTCTAATTAGGTTGATTGTAAACTGTTGAAATTGTATGGTGGTGATGGCAGTGCATTATTGTGTGTGTAACAAATATAAGCACTAAACTATATATGTGGATGTGATTACAAGAGGACATCTTAGGTCATGTATATATTACTAGAATAAAAATTTTAAAATAAAACTTAGGACTGAATGATACAGTGAACTCTATTGTAAACAGTGGACTATAATTAATAGAACAAGTATAAAAATATTCTTTCATGAATTATAACAAATGTACCACACTAATGCAATGCAAAGTGTTAATAACTTCAGTGGATTGTTTATGGGAAAAATATGCACCTAATGTAAACTTTGAACTGTAGGTAATAGTACAATTTTAATATTCTTTCATCAACTGTAACAGAGGTACCACACTAATACAAAGTGTCGGTAATAGGGAGGTTTATGGGAACACTATTTTTTACATTATTTTTTCTGTAAACCTACAACTTCTCTCATTAAAAAGAAATTTAATATTTTATTAACATCCCCACTTCTCCAGGCATGATGGTGTGAACATACTTAATATTCAATAAATGAAAGCAGTTTACTATGATTTTAAAAATATTTCCATAAGGATTAGAACATGATTTAATATTGTAATCATCTGTTAAAGATCATTAGAAACTTTTTCAAAGCTGACAGGGAGGTAGGTGGGCAGGCAGGCAGGCAAAGCAATTTAGTGCAGTAAAACAGCAAACATTTCATTGTGAGCAGAGATTAAGTGGATCCTTCAGATTAAGGATTCAGACAGACCTCATCACAGTAGAGATGGCTTGTCTCAGCAACATGATGTCAGGGTGGAGAGGGTTGGCTGCAATAATTGGAGCTGGAATTTTCTGGAGGCTCCTTGACTATCATATTTGGAGCCTGAGCTGGGATAACATGAAGACTAGGTTTACATATTGACCGAAATAATTTGGGCTTCTGTCTGGATTCTGGGTGGGAGTGTCCTGAGAGGAAATGTGTAGAAATCAGCTGTCCCAAGAGAACCAGACAGAAGTTGCAGAAGGTTTTTTATCACTTCAGAAGTCACATAGTGGCATATCAACCATACTCTTGACTGAATCAGTCACAGACCTTCCCCAAGTCAAGGGGAGAGTACATAGACCCCACCTTTTGAAGGGAAGACAGTCAGAGATTTGTGATTATTTTTTTGGACTTCCACATTCTGTTCAGCAAGCTAAAGCAACAGACTTGATTGATGTAGCTGGACATCTGATCAAGTGTGCAATGATCATGTAAATTACTTGTATCAGGGTTCTCTAGAGAAACAGAATCAACAAGAAATATCCGTAAATATAAAATTTATGAAAGTGTCTCACATAACCATGGGGACATAGAGTCCAGAATCCATAGGGCAGGCTGTGACACTGATGACTCCAATGGAGGGTCTGGACGAACTCCACAGGAGAGACTTACCAGCTGAAGCAGAAAGAGAACCTGTCTCTTCTGAGTCCTCCTTAAAAAGCTTCCAGTGATTAGATTAAGCATCACTCTTTGCAGAAGACATGCCCCTTGGCTGATTACAAATGGAATCAGCTGTGGATGCAGCATTATCATGATTTAATTCTATGAGATGTCCTCATAGCAACAGACAGGCCAGCACTTGCCCAATCAGACAAACAGGTACCACCACCTGGCCAAGTTGACACATGAATCTGACCATGCATGACATTACTTTTTCTTTCTTTTTTTTTTAAAGTTTTTTTGTGTGTGTGGGGTTTGTGTTCATTGTTTTTTATTTGTATTTGTTTTCTATTTCTTTTTAAACATGTAAATTAAATACAAAGACCTCCTCGTCACAGCCCTGTAATCATACTGATCTGACTTTGAACCATCATTCTACCACATCAAATTGTGTGACCTTACATCACTTGTAACCTTTAAAACTGTTTCCTCACCTGTAAAACAGTAAAACTGCCTGCCTCACAAAATTGTAAGAGGATTAAATGATATGACACATGACTGTGCTAGCTAGCACAGAGGCACTCAGGAAATGTATGCTGACTCAGAGTCTAATGAGGAATTTACCCAAATCATTTTAGAGATGTTGAGTTGGAAAGTTGGGAGCTGAATGCAGCATTCCCAGTGCTCTGTCACGTTTCTTGTGGTATGCTTCTTTTGTGTGAAAACCCATCATGTAGTAGAGATCCATTAAAATATTTTCTTAGCTAGTTCCATTTCAAAAGACTGTCAAAGTGTTTTTCTGTCTTCCACAAAGAGTGGGATTTCACTATGAATTCGTATTGGCACAAATGGCTTTGAGATCAAAACTTTGACAGTTTTCACAGTTGAAGGTCGTCTTAAGAAACAAATCAGTTTACTGACTTTGCAATTAATTCTGACTAAAAGGGAAATATCGTTTCCTTGAAAACTTGGCTTAATTTTTATATTCAAACTTACATGCCCCTTGACCTGCTCTTATCAGTAAAGGTTAAACAAAGGGCACTAGTCCATGGCATGCTGGGCACAACTAATTAAATAAGGGCTGAACTGAGAAGGTGCCATGACTTGGTGTAAAGGAGCAAAGCTTTCCTGAAGTCTCTTTGGGTCTTTGTTGTTGTTGTTGTTGTTGTTGCTTTTTGCTTGGTGATGTGAAACTGAGACAGAAGGTACTCTAATTTAGCAGTGATTTTGTTTAGCTGTACTCATTAAAAGGATTCTCTTTCACCTGCTCTTAGGCAAAATGAATTAATTGAAACTGCTAAACTACAATGTATCTGACCTGATTCTGGCACAGCAAGACCTCCAGTGGAGAGATGAGTTTTAAAATAGTGCCTTTTCCCACCGGCCAGCAGTGGTGCTTTATTCCAGTTCAGGGCTGCAAGTACATGCTGTGGGCTTTGCCTCTCCCCTTTGCCCTCCTGTCGCTCTGTCTGTTTGACATGTTTATTAAATACAAACTTCAGGCTACGCAGACAGACTCAGCCTCTCCTCTCACGTCGCCCACAGCTGACCACCCTTTGCCTGTTTGGTTAAAGGATCCCAGAAGCATTATAGCTGAGGGGGCTTCATGATTTGGGGGAAATTTTTATTTTGTTTTCACACTTTCTAAGGAGTCTTGAGTTTCTAAAGCTGTTTATTTGAATAATAGCTAGTTGTTATTTGTATTTCTTCTTATTTAGACATAACTAAAAGTGTATTTTTATCCCTGTGTACAAGAAAATATTTTCTCCTTTAGAAAAAAAGGATATATTGGAAATTAGCTAGTTGGTAGATTTACAGATAGCATCTTGATACACCTCATGCAGGCATTTGGTCTTCTGTGTCTATTTTCTTTCTATTTTCCGGTTAAATTTTGCATTTGTTATGATTATTTATTAGAGCTCGAAGCCCTGAACTGAATTGTTAAGCATGGTGCTCTAAAACTTTCATATGCTTTGCCAACACTGTGGCAGAAAGCATACAGATCCCAGTCTTGCTTTGTGATTTGCAGCATGGCTGGGGAGTTCTAACTGCTCCTTGTCTTTGTCAGTCTATCGTAGGGGCAGAGGGCCTGTCCCTTGCGTTCCGGCACATTGCTAGCTCCCTGCTGAGCTACTGCAGCCACGTCTCCTGTGAAACCCTCCTTCATGAGGTCATCATCTGTGTGGGCTACTTCACAGTCAACCACCCAGATAACCAGGTAAGAGGCCCCAGAGTGTTCATTCGACTGCTTCCCCAGCCCTGTGAATGTGAGGTATTGAAGTGAGAAAAGACAGGCTAACCTGCTGGAACCCATCTGTCCTGTGTGCGGAGTCCCTTTACTGGGCTCCAGGGGTATGTCTCTGGCTGCTTCTATCCAAAGAGATTTGATCAATGCCAAGAGTAGTCCCTGAGCCTCTTCTTAGAGTTATAAAAATAAAATATTTTAAATAAAATATCCTTCTTATACCTCACAGAAGCATCTGCTCCCTTACCAGGTAGATTCTTTAGCACATGCCCTGAGGTCCTATGCATCTATTTTTTGTTTTGATGGAGACACTTGCATCTTTCCACTTGGATCAGTTTCCAAATAGTAGTAGAGCCTGGTGCCTTATGAAACAGAATCCTCCAAGCTCTTGGCTTCTGCTTAGGTGCTTAGAGGCTACCAGATGGTGTTGGAGGGGAGATGGAGAGGGCAAGTCTCTGGGTATCTCTCCCTTGAGTCACCCAGAGAAGTTTTGCTTCTAACTGTTTTGACTGTTTGGTTTCTGAGCAAGATTTCATTTGTAAATAGTGTTCTGCTGCTTTAAGAATTGGAAAATCTGTGTTACATGTTTTGTAGAAAATGAAACACATTTTTTCTCTTTGTTCCTGAAACCAGAGTTAGGACATAACTAACATACCTAGTAGTAATTCCTGACCACCTCATTTACCCAGAATCCCCTACACAGCAACCTTAATCACATAGGTCATAGCTAAGAAAAAGCCTCTAAATAACCCCTTAACTCTTGCTCCAAGCTTACTCATTTTTATTTTAGGCAGATCTCTTAATAAGCATACTTACTAGATTTATCACCCTTCAGCAAACTAAACTAGGGCAGAAGAAGAAGAGGAGATAACTATATTGCCAGAGCCCAGTATAAAGTGAGAGGATGCACAATGAGAGCTGAGATCTCCTCCCTGACAAGGAGAAAGAGGACAGAAAAAATAAGATAGTCCAAGGACTTAGAAATTACAACAGACATCTGGATTGAAGGGACTTTAAACCTTATGTTTTCTTTTCTAGATAATTGTTGATGCTTCTTATGCCAATCCTGAGTGAGCATGCAGGCAAAAGGAATGGTCAGTGCATTCCCTTTAAGCAGGTTGACAAGTAGGCATTCCATTTTAGAAAGATTCCCATGGTTAAAATAAAGATGTGAACCAGAATATCATTCATAGAAAAGTTCCCCTTTTGCAGACCTTGTTGCCAGGAGGGTGGATCTTTCTCACCTTCCACTGTGGGAACACTCAGACAGTGTGCTTTCTTGCCAACACCTCCAAGTAGTTGGGCTTTGTCCATTTCATGGACCAAGCTGAGCAGGTTCACAAGTCTCCTAGAAGCTGCTTAGAAAAGGAAAGTTGAAGGAAAGCTCTTGTGTGTGTGTGTTATTCATGTATATCCCATTAAACCTACTAACTTTACTTAATTCCATTTTATTTTCCTTTAAAAGTTTGTTTTTATTTTTCCGATCATAAAAGTAGTCCATGTTGGGTGGGCCACAGTGGCTCAGCAGGTGAGTTCTCGCCTGCCATGCCAGAGACCTGGGTTTGTTTCCCGGTGCCTACCCATGTAAAAAAAAAAAAAAAAGAAAGAAAAAAAAAAGTAGTCCATGTTCATCATGAAATCAACAGGCAAGAGTAAAGAAGAAAATGGAATTACATTTATTTCTGATCTCACCATTCCAAGATAACCGCTGTTAACATTATGGCACGTGCCTTTCCAGTCTCTTTTTTATGCAGATTTTCACATAGCTGAGATCATAGTGTGCACACACTCATGTCCTACTCTATACACTTAATGCTATACCTGAATCATTCTTTATGAATATCATTTTTAATGGCTGCATGGCTTTTTGTGTGTGTGGACATTCCAAGATTTACCTAACAACTTCTTTCTTATACTTGTTCTTTACTGTATATCATGACACTATCTACTGTACTTATAAAGCGGTAAGTAACATGTGTGTGATTGTATTTTGATCTGTGCATTTCTGCTACAAATAAAAACCATTTAGTTCTCTCCGTTCACCTCATTCTCAGAGTTGATTTGAAACTCTTTGCTTAAACCAACTCTATTGTGATAAATTCATTGAACTCAGAATTGTGTGGGATTTCAGAAGTTTTTCTGCTGATGCTGGATCATAGACCAATTCCCTCTTTTAGGCACAATACTAGCTTCCAATATCTCTGGGCTCACCAAAATGAATGGGAAATGGGGTATTTGGAGATGGCATGTTAGAACAGTTTTGGATCTCATGGAGAAAGTGAAGCCTGGGCATATTGGAACAAGAAAAAAGCAGATAAAATGAGCAGAGAAAGGATCAGGCAATACAAGGAGGAGGAGACAGAGACCCTGTGGTTTATTGATTAGGAAAGAAGAGGATGCAATGGGTCTTGGAGATAATTGTTAAGAGGTGAGCTTAGTATCAGGAAGAAATTAGAAAAGTGATTAAAGCCAAACCTTGTGTTTCAACACCTTGCTTCAAAGAACGATTGAATACTAATCTGGATATCCTCTTCTGATATGGGGAAGTATCAGAGAAGTCAAGTCAGTCCCCGGGCAATTTCTGAATGCAACAGTCTAGGAGAAGAAACACTATGATTAAGAAGTAATAGACAACGTGGGACAGAGATCCTGGAATGAGCTGAGACTCAGCATCAATGGACTGAGAAAAACCCTAGAATGAGCTGAGAATTAACATCAAGGGATTGAGGGAACTTTTTTGACCAAAAGGGGGAAGAGTGAAATGAGACTAAGTGTCAATGGCTGAGAGATTCCAAACAGAGTCGAGAGGTTATCCTGGAGGTTATTCTTATGCATTAAGTAGATATCACCTTGTTGTTCAAGATGTAGTGGAGACGCTGGAGGGAACTGCCTGAAAGTGTAGAGCTGTGGTCAGTAGCTATGTTTCTTGATGATGATTGTATAATGGTACAGCTTTTACAATGTGACTGTGTGATTGTGAAAACCTTGTGTCTGATGCTCCTTTTATCTACCTTATCAACAGATGAGTAAAACATACGGAATAAAAATAAATAATAGGGGAAACAAATGTTAAAATAAATTTAGTTTGAAATGCTAG
>PVIY010062319.1:0-10911 GCA_004026745.1 Myrmecophaga tridactyla | reverse complement strand
AGGCTGTGCTACGTTGCGTTCTCTCATTTAAGCACCAGCCAATTAAGCCAAACGTCACTCATTTCAGCAGACACACCTCCTTGCTGACTGCAGATGCAATTGGCAACAGATGAGGTTCACGTACCATTGGCTTATGTCCGCAGCAACAAGACTAGGTATGCTCACCTGGCCAAGTTGACAACTGAATCTAACTAACACAAGGAGCATAACTGCCGTGAAGTTGCTATCAAACCAGAAGTGATTGTTTTAGATTTTGGATGTTAAATGTAAGCCCCATGGTAACCACAAGGAAATATCCGAGAATAAGCAAACTCATAGAGGCCGACGGTGGAGTGCAGGTACCAGGGAGGAGGGCAGAGAAGTGACTGCAAAATGGCTGCAGGGTTTCTGTCTGGGGTGGAGGGAAAGTGCTGGTGACAGCTGGCAGGGAAGGCGCAGCAGCACTGCGCGGGCCATCCGTCCACTGAATAGCATGCGGACAGGGGCTGGGATGGGAAGATTTGTGTCACATATATGTTTCCACAATTAAAAAAAAAACTAAAAAGAAAATGACAATTAAATGCAATACATGATCCAGAATGGAGGAGAAAAGGCTCAAAAGGACATTATTGGGACACAGGAAAAAATTGGAATATGCACGATAAGCTTTCTATCAATGTTAGCTTTCTTGAACTTGGTAACTGCACTTAAGTTGGTTACATAAGTGAGTACCTTTGTCCTTAATAAATGCACGTAGAAGTATTATATGTTCAAGAAGTACCATGTATGCAACCTGCTCTCAAATGTTCAGAAAATAGTAGCTAGCTAGATAGAGAGATAGATGATGGGTGGATAAATGGATAGGTCGGTGGAATGATACAGAAAAAACAGCACATGGTAAAATGGTAGATCTGCGCATTGGATGGTTGGGTGGGGATATGTTGAAGTTCTCTGTAGGGAGTTGTATTATTTTTTTGCAACTCTCCTGTAAGTTTGAAATTATTTCAAAACAAAAAGAATAAATTAAAATAAAAAGAGAGAGAGAGAGAGAGTAGATGGCCTAGCACAAGAGTATACATATATATGCTCTGCTGACACTATTTAACAATAGAGTAATCTTGCTAAAATTAAACATTTGGGCTATGGGTCAATAACAATACTTAAAGCCTAATTCTGAGCAAGCAACACAATTAAAGCAGCAAATGTGTTTGTGGTACCAGTTCTAATGGATTCTTTTGCTGTTATAAAATGATTAGTAAATTAGTGGTTTCCAAACCTGGCTGCACAGCAGAACTGCCCAGGGAGCTTTACAAGACAACTGATTCCGTCTCCGTCCCCAGAAATCCTCAGTGGGCGGTCTGGCGGGGGCTGGACCTGTCGTGGGAAGAGCTCCCCCAGCCTCGGGTGACCTGCCAGCTCTGGAGCCTTTGCTGCCCGACCTTCAGAGCATCACCAGGGACAGATTTGCTAGGAAGCCAGCGAGCCTCAATCTTCAGGGTCTCTCACTGGCGCAGGTCCCTTCCAGAGCCCTGTACCTAATTTTGCATTCCCTTTCTCAAAGAAAACTCCTCAAATTGTAAAGGCTCCAGTCCCCCCAAATTCTAGACCCACTCCTCCTCTTATACTATGTCACCGCGAGCAAACCACCGCTGCGGGCCAAACTGACCCTCTCTGCCTGTTTCTGTACAGCCTGCCATCTAGGAATGACTTTTACATTTTAAAATGGTGAGAAAAAAACATCGAAAGGAGAAATAACGTGTCATGACGTGAAAATTACATGCAACTCAAGTTTCTGCGTCCATAAATATGTATTGGCTCACAGTCATACTCATGTGTTTATTTATTGTCTCTGGCTGATTTCATGTTACAATGGCAGAGTTAAATAGTTGCAACAGAGATTGTATGGCCTGCGAAGCTTAAAATATTTACTATCTGGCCCTTTACAGAAAACGTCTGCCAACCTCTGACCTATGCCAAGCAACGATGGCATCATGGACACAACAGAAGAGTGACTGGCAAGGCTTGCTTTATTTCATGTGGAAAGCATGGCGGGGGAATTGTTTCATATAGACAGCTTATAAACACGCTCAATTGCAGAAGCAAGTGTTATGAAGACCTACAAATGATTAAACTCATATGTAACTGTCAAAGAGCTCACAGAGTCCTCGCATCCTGTCCGAGACCATTTAGAGCAAGTTATGTTCCATCTCAAGTTAGCAGCGGTGGCTGGTGAGGCGGAGGGCTTTGGGAGCTAACACAGGAAACATTGTGGAGCGTAGCTGCAAAAGGTGTATACAGTTAAATTAACCGTTAAACCTAAAATAGGATGTGCCCTGGGCTGGGAAAAAAGGATAATGAAATGTTGCTAAAGCTATACTTCAAAGTTTAGCTCTCAAGGTGGGTTAATAAACCAGTTAACACAGTGCTATAAACAAAATGAGAACATTTTAATAATGATTGGATGTATTGGACCAGAACTGTGATAGATCATCAAATTTGATCAGCAAAGCAGATTAAAAGTATTAAATCAATACTTCACAGAAGTGTGACAGAAACGTCTGCCTCTGAAGGCCTGGGGTCTCCAGGGACCGCTGGATTGGGGAGCGGATTGAAGGCTGGGGGGCAGGCCCCCGAGATGGGAGAACACTAGCGGGGAATAGTTGGAGCCCATCCCCCCACCAGGGGCCAGCGATTAGAACCACAGACAGAGTGCTCGAGGCCATGACTTGGAGAATATGTTGTGAGGCTGGAGGCCGATGTGGAGGTGTCATGAGACTTTGTGTTAGTCAGTTGACTCTGCAGAACCTGTGATGGGATTCCACACGAGAGAGCGAGGGACCTCCCTGCACTGACCTGGGAGCCCAGTGCTCCGGAGACCCGAAGGCTGCTCTAGCCTCTGACGGCGTCCTGGCCGTCTGAACATGCTGTGTCCTGGGCCCTTTGGAGGGAGCATCATCCCCCAGGTTCCAGAGACGGCCCGGGGACACTCCTGTGGCCCAGCGCTCCCACCCCACAGCAACGGAAAGCACGTGAGAGGTGCTAGTAAGGGAATGGTTGAGTCCATGCCAAGGGTGAGCAGTTTCCCGGGCAGACATAGTAAAAGGAAGAAAACCCACGTTTTTGGAGCACGTACTATGTACTCGGCCCTCCGGAAATGTAAACTATCTTCATTGTCTCCACAGCCCCTCAGGACAGCTATCAGTGATTCCACTGGCTCCAAAGAAGCAGGCTCAGGTGAGTCCTGCTCACAATGAATGGTGGACATGTGGACGCAGGGGTGGCCGGCAGGCCCGGGGCCTTTGTCCTTGCTGCTTTGGACCCCCTCCTGCTGCAGGCGGGCCCTCCAGGCGGAGGCGAGCAGGCAGAGAGGCGCGGCGGCAAGGACGTTTGCCCACTTTCAAGGACCACCAAGACATTTCCTGAAGTTTACTGGAGTTTTAAACTAAAACGAGACTGCTGCCTTTCATTAATATACCATTGCTAAAGTAGGAGGTGATATTATCCATCGCAGCTTTCTAAACAAAACAAACTAAAAGGAGCGTCAAACTCTGAGTCTGGGAAACGTCCCATGTTAGCTCCCTTTGAGAGTTTATGCCGTTTAAACCCCCAAACTGGCTGAAAAGGCGGGCCTGTGTGTGGCCCTGCTGACTCCAGCTTATGCCTGCTGCCGCCCGTGCCCCCTGCAGCTCTCCTGTCGATTGTTTTCTTCCTTTCCTCGCACCCCGATTAGAAGAGAGGCTGTGGGCCTCGGCGCCAGGGGTCGTCTGGGCCCTGTGGGTGCCGAGTCACATGCTGTTGCCTCTGGCCGTGGTCAGTGGGAAAAGACATCCGTAGGTCCTCAGAGAAATGAGCGCAGGCGTCCTTACAAACTGGTTAAAAAGGGGGTGCCAAGGTAGTTCAGTGGGAGAATTCTCCCCTGTCCGCAGGAGACCTGGGTCTGATTCCTGGTCCATGCACTTCCCACAAAACAAAAATTCAACAAATGGGGCTGCAATAACAGGAGATTCACATGAAGAATAATGAAATGTGACCGTGCCATACAGTGTAAAGACAACAACAAGAAACACCAGTGAAAGCATGTGGGCTGCCACTTAGAAGCTCCCTGATAAATTAGTTGATCAATCTGTAGGTATTTCCATTCGTCCAAAACTGCATCCTCAGATTTGTCAGAGCCAAAAAAGCATTCACATTTTTTCCCACCCACAAACCACTCAGAAAAGACCACGAGAAGAAAGTCTGATGAAGCACTGCTGTCTTTAAAAAGCCTGTCCGCTCTAAATTGAGTAGATTTCCCTTGTTAACGCGGGCCTAATCTCAGATTAATCAGAACAAACGGTGGCTAAACAGACGGGCTCTGAAAGTGAGCCTGCTTTCCCCGGACCACATAGGTGCGACTTCCTTCCTGTGCCGTCGGGAAAGCCCCTTCCCAATTTAGTAGCAGAGGGAAAGTGGAGACTAAGCACCAGCCTAAACAGACAGTCTGTAATTATAGGATTTTAGGTTTGGAGTCACTTCACTTAATCTTTGCATGACCCAGAATTTGACCTAGAAGATTAAAAGAACAACGTTTTTTATTTTATTCATGAAAATTAAGGACTTGGCTAGAGTAAATAAAGCTGAGGGAATAACGTAGCATCAGTCAAAGCAACAAGAGACCCCAATGCAAAATGAAAAAAAAAATTAGCTGTACATCATTTCTATTACACTAGGTGATACTTTTGTTTATAGATTTGGAAAACAAGATGGAAGGCTCTGGGGCAAGCTGCTGGGTGGGAGAACAACTTTGGGGTTCTAAGGAGCAGCCCCCGAGGCACGTCACATCTAAATAAAAGATGCAGGGGCAGGGTGATTCTGAGTTTAAAATTTAATGTCCAGGCTAGCTACTAAATTTTACATTACAAGAATGTTGACTGTACTGTAAATCAATCAGGTCAATTATTTTCTCTAATGGGATGGATTTTATAAGATAAAAATTACTTATATACTATTCTACTTTTTCAGGGGGGATTATTTCACTCACTGTCATTTGTCGAAATTGTCATTGTGAAGAATTTAGTGGATAATGTTTAATACATGGTAAATTTAAAATCCTATTCTGTTAAAAATGCCTGTTTTTTCCTTTAAACTGGTGATAGACGTCATCATTTCTACCTGTAAACGCGGTAGTGGATTCGCAGAAACAAAAGCGGCGAGTCATCTGATACACCCGCACTCAGGCCACCAACTCCCAGCTTTTAATTACGTTGAAACTGATCCTTGTCCCGGAAAGCGGAGCTTTAAGGCAGCTCCAGTGTGCTACAGAGAAACAGCCATGCAATCATCTCAGCTCCAAGGCTGCTTTATAAATAAATGAAAGCGCCTGTTTGCCCAGCACCTTGGTGACTGGGAACTCTTCTCCCAAGGCCAGGTTAGCCTGGGCTCACTCAGGCTCTCAGGTGAGTTAAGGGCTCCTGAGAAGGAGGCGAAGGGTTTAAACGGGCTGTGAGATGAAGACTCGTGAAATGCCGTCTCACTCCCCGCCTTCAGGGAGAGAACGTGGCCGCACGGGGCAAGTGTAAACTCTGGATGGGTACGTCTTTGAATTGCGTTTTCATAATATTTCGAGATCTAGATTTTTCATCTTTTGGGCTATTCAAACATTTGGTTACATTTATAATCAAGAAATGAAGGATGCCAGCATAGAAAGAAACTCAAACATTTTCCTAAATAATTATTTTAAACATGTTTCAACGCAAACTGTCGAACCTATCATTACTTTAGAATTGGAACTTCAGAAATAAATATTTCCAGATCTATAATGAAATAATTTAATATTTCGTTTTCTTAGTATTGGAGAGGAGCGTATTGTAACCGTTAGGGAGATTCCTGTTTCCTATGCCTACCTCTATTGGCTTCATGTCATATGACACACATTACCTAGAGAGGAGGCCATGCACGACTGCTAATAATTAGCTCTCATTCATTTCTGAAATCGAGAATTTACTCAGGAACATCTCTAGTTTTTCATCAGCTAATATTATTACTTTCTTTTTATTTTCTAGTTCCAATTTAAGCTCTTCTCCTTTTCACAGATCTCTTGTATCATTCTTCCCTTTGTGTAATTCCAAATTTGGAAAGACACAAAATACGCATGATGCACATTTAAAAAATTTTATAGGATTTTTTAAATGACAAAAGATGTGGGTGGTGCGACAGTGGCTCAGTGGCAGAATTCTCACTTGCCATGCCAGAGACCCAGGTTTGATTCCTGGTACCTGCCCATGCAAAAAAAACACAAAAAACAAAAAATGCAAACATTCATATGCATGCAAGTCAAATATTACAGAGGGGTATAAAGGAAAAGTTATTAGTCTCCTATTCACCCCCCTCCAGTCCCATCACCCTGCGAACCCCAACGTTAGCACTTAGGGTGTCTCCACAGCAAGCAAGAATGCACATATGCATTTATCCAAATATATTATGCATAATTATAGAGGTTCTGTTTTATAAAGTCAGAAATAAATTATCCACATTCTCTTAGATATTCATCAGGCCTCTTTTGGTTGGAAGTAACAGAAATAGAAAGTAGTTTATGTAAAAAGGAGGATTTATTGGCTCATGTAGCTTGGAAGGCATCAAGCACAGCTGGATCCAGGCACTTAAATCGGGGCCTGGTTTTGCTTGGTCTTAACTCCATTTTTCACAATCCTGGTGCGTTCTTGGGCTCCTCTAGTGCTGGCGTGATGGCTGAGGCAGCTCCAGACTCCCATTTTCGCGGTTCTAAAACTGGTGGGAAAGAGAGTGAGCGTCTCCCAACAGGCTCACAGAAGTCCTGAGATGTGCGCTCACTGCACGGATAGGCTCAAATGCTGCCTCAGAGCCAGTCCCTGCGGCCAAGGGACTGCCCGGATGCGCCAGCCAGGCCTCGTCGGGCACAGCTGGGCTGCAAAGAGGCCCCCAGGAGGGAAACCAAGGCTCTGTTTACCAAAAAGGCTAATGAATCGTGGGCCCACAAAGCAACACACCTATTACACTCTGTCTCCTGCTTTCTTAACAGTGTATCATGGACATTCATTCCTCTATATAAAGTAATCAGTATAAATATAATGCCAATATCAGAAATAAAACTCAGTTTTGTAAATACCTACAACATGGAATATACAGTCTTACTGGTAATGGATATTCTCCCCTCACTTCCCACAGTGTTTTATAAACAGTGCTGCTTTATTTCTATAATATAGATTCCAAGAGCAAAGGATGAGCATATTTAAAATTGTGATATTTGGAGCCAGATCACATTTCAAAATTTGTTTCAGTTTGCACTCCCATTAGCAGTAGGGATGCGAACGTGGGACGCCCTAGCCAGTAACAGCTTCAGCTTTAGCAAGTCTCAAGGGAGAAAGTGATATCTCACTCATAAAGAAGAGGAAAGACAAATCAGCATACACAAAAAATATTTTAACTCTGTAAGTCAATGAAAAGACATCTTTTCAAAATTCAAAGCCAGAATCAGCCTGGATGAGAATATTTGATAAAGATAAGACAAAAGAAGGTTTAAAGTCCCTCATCTGCATTTCCTTGACAGCTTGGTGGGGTTTGGCATATTGCATACATTTATTAGCCACTTGGCTTCTCTCCTGCAACTAACCACTTCAGATCCTTTGCTAATTTTTGAAATTGGTTGCTGATAATTCTCTCATCAATTTTTAAAGCTCTTTATATCATAGGAATGTTTCCCAATTTTATCAGCTCTTCTTTTAGGAGCATATATTTATTCTAAGATAAATTGTTTTCTTTTAAGTAGTTGATTTGGTGTAATGAATGATGTGGAATGGTTGAGTCATCCTTGCATGGGTGGTCATGGGCATTATTCTTTCAATTCCCCTTTAAATTCATCTTACAATTGTTTTACAATTTTGAACCGATATATATCCATAGGGTGGCAGGGAATGATATAATGTTTCCCTCTGCTTATATTTTTGAAATGTCTTTTTGCATATGCACACATGTACACCATTATGCAAGTTCCTAAATGTACTCATGAATTTTGCATCTTGTCCCCCACTTTTTGCTTTGCTGTTCTCCACCCTGGGCCCCGTCATTGTCGTGTCATTCCCTCTGCCACCCTCACCTTCACCTCCACACTCACCTTCACCTCCACACTCACTTCCTCCACGGGAGCAATCTCTTGTGCATCCTTTCACAGTATTCTTCATGCTGGCAGAATTGTGTGTGTGTGTGTGTGTGTTTTATTTGTCCTCCAAGGGATTTTTTTTTGGGGGGGATAGGGCTTCTTGAATCAATTGATTTTTAAAAAATCAATTCTGGCGATATCTCCACTATTACCTCTTCAGTAATTGCCTCCACCCTATTTTCTTTCCTCTTGTTATTCTAATTAAGCTGATGTTGGATCTTCTCACTCCATCCTCCATGTCTCTTCCATATTAATAGTTCTCTCTTCTGCTGTGTTCAATTTGGTTTTCAATTTTTGTTATCATATTACTTTTAAATTGCTAAGGTAGAAATTTATTTAAAACGTTACATAAAAGCAATTTATATATTTTTCAAAAGCTGATTCACTTCAAGCAATACTTCCAACTATCTCATTATTGAAGAATATGCCCATTCAAAAATGAAAACATTTGCTTTAAAAATCGAAATAACTCAGTGGTTATACATGACAAATTTAACCAACATGATGTTAAATGGGCATATTTTTAGGGGTTTCATGAAAAAGGGATAACTTGTTGGTTATAAATGAATGATTATACCTCATTCCTACACCCCTAATTCCAGTGAAGGAATAGAAAAATTAAAAACATACTAGACCAAAGAGAATGGGATAAACTATTGCGATGAGGGTTGTCAAGAAAATGGAATACAGAAATGAGATGTATGAGTTATTAAAGGGCTGTGGGTCCATGTAATAAAGTTCTTATCTGGAATTCTATGTATAGCCTGGTATCAATGGAATAAAGATATTGGCAGATGTACAAGGGTACTAAAATCTTACAAAAATTTTCAAAGTTGGTAATTTCTTTTCATTTCCTTTTTCCTGTATTTTCAAGCACATTTATTTCTTTAAATATATCTGTATCTAATAATTCTATCATCTGTTGTTCTGTTTCTGCTGGTTTTTCATACTGTTGCTTTGTTTCCTTCTGTGCTTGGTTATTTAAATCTATGTACTATTCATTGTCCTTGGGAAATTATTTGTGGCGATGCTTTGAAACTTGTGACAAGGTTAACTCGCTCCAGAGAGAGGTTGCTTTTGTTTCTGCCAGGTACCTATTGGATCCCTTTCAGCTAAAGTCAGGGCTTGACATTTTGGGATGCCCCAGGTAACGTGAATTTTAGCTGCAAATTCATAAGAGATTTGGCTTATGGTTACAATTTCTCAGGGACACTCCATTCTGTTCCTCAATCCCCACCCAATCTCAGCCCTCCCTTCTGCTCCCCTCTAAGACAGCTTTTCTTGCTTTCTGCTGAGAGAGGGTGTACGAATGCCACAGTTCACTTGGGTTTCACACTTACCTTGATATTGTAGCCTTTTGGTGACCAGTTGTATGTAAGGAAGGTCTCCTGGTAGATTCTCTGCTAAAGGCAGACCTTAGGCTTCGTTTCCGTCTCCTCGACCCTTGAGGCCATCAAAACCAAAGCTCAAGGCCATCAGGACCAGTAAATACCGCAGGAAATAATATGCTTACTTGTTTGGGTTTCTGTGCACACTTAGATTTTGGCATGGCTCTGTTTTACTAGTTTGATAGTTCTTTGATGCATCTAAGAATTTTTCTCCAATTTAGTTAGCACTTTTGTAATGTTCCTTGGGGGAATGGTACAAAAGAAAAAAAGCCTAGGCTACCATATTGTTGAAAGGGAACTCTTCCATTAGGTTTTTTTCGTTTCATCATGTTTTTCATTCTGAAGTAGGTCTCAAGGAAGACCTCTGGAGAGGTGACATTTAGGCTGGAGCCTGGACAGCCAGCCATGTGGCCATCTGGGGTAAGTATCACACACTGGAGCAGCAGGCGCTAAGACCTGGAATAGAAAGGCAGCATTTTTGAGCAACAAGGGGAAAAAAGAGAAATGTGGTTGGAGCACAGTGAGCAAAAGAGAAATGAGCCTTAATTTTAAAAGATAGTCTGATGAAGATCCTTCCTCAATATGCTGAGCATCTAAACGGTTTAGGACATTCGCGTCAGGGAATCTGGACTCAGGGTGCTCTGGCTTGTGGCGGGCAGGGGAGGTGAGCCCCAGCAGCTAGGCAGTGGCAGGGCCAACCTCGCCCCACGGGTGAAGAGGGAGCCATTGCCCCCTGAAGGAGCATGTACCGCCCCAGGGCCCCTGCACCAAGCCCTGCGCATGGGAGGGTGGACCGTCAGCGTAAGCGGCAGGCTCTGAGGGTGACCTCGCAGGCGAGCTCCCACCCTGCTGGACTTGGCCTCCTGCCTGCCTTCTGCATCTCACCAGACACTGGGCAATACTTCCTTTCCTTCAAAACAGCAGTAGGTGCGTCAAAAATACAAACCTCAGATTTTCCTGGGTGCTGGGCAGGGCTGGCCTCTCCTCACCCTGCCCAGTCCTGCAGTCCTTCCCAGCCAGAAAACAAACAAGAGCACGCTATAGTTGTTGCACAGAAAATGCCCGCACACTGGGGCCTGACTAACCTGCCCTCCATCCCTCCTCCCAGCCAGAGGGACCCTGGTGTGAGGTGGGCGCCTGCGGCGGGCAGCGGAAGCAGGGGTACCTGCCCTACGGAAGGCGGGCACCTGGCGCCCAGCAGCAAAGCCCGACCGGGACCCATCGTTCCCAATGCGGAGCACAAGGTAGCGTGGTCCATCCCCCACTCTTGGTGTTCCTCTCAGGAACTATCCCGAGTGCTGACTGAGGTTTCCCAACCTGGACGGAGAGAGGAGACCAAGCTCGAGGGAAGAAGCTTTGCGGCGGCGGGTG